>CABHPH010115253.1:108226-127385 GCA_902168325.1 Peromyscus nudipes
ATTCTTTTATTTGTTTTTGTTTTCGTTTTTTTGAGACAGGGTTTCTCTGTGTAGCTTTGTACCTTTCCTGGAACTCACTCTGTAGCCCAGGCTGGCCTCAAACTCACAGAGATCCACCTGGCTCTGCCTCCCGAGTGCTGGGATTAAAGGCGTGCGCCACCACTGCCCGGCCCAGAAATATTCTAACATTGTTACAACTTCTCTTCTTTCTGTGGTTTAGTTTCTTAGCATTCTTTCCTCTCTTGTGCACAGTGGATCATACTTTTAGAGATTTTATTCATTATCACAACAAAAACAGATTGTCTGCTTAAATGCTATTATTTTAACATTATTTAAGTTAGTGCCTAAACTTTAACAGAGGTTCAATTAAACATTATTGAGAAAGAATAAGATAATATTATAATAAACATTTCAATTATCCTGACCTAGAAGGAGACAATTTATACTCACATACATTCATGTATTCATACATCACACATACCATCATAAATATTTTACATTTGTCTTACCTTTTAACAGTGTAATACTGTGAAATGAGGCATTGTTTTCATAGTATATAAACCATAGAAAAGAGCTATATTGTATTTTTATTGGACATTTAAAATTTTCTTTCTCTGTTTTGTTCTTTGTGAAGTTAGCACACAGCTCAAATGAGTAACTGAATGAAAAAATGAAAAATTTCAGAGGGAAGTTGACACAAGATGGTGTGAGAATGAATTCTCAGGACATATAGATTCATTTGTTACAAATATATTCTGTACAAAGTAACTGGTAGAAAACGAGATGACCTAGAAGACATAGAACTTCATTGAAGTGGCAAATTTATTAAACAGAACTTAAAATATACTTGTAGATTACTTCTCTGTTGCTACAGGTAGTGACCGGTCACCGGTCACTCCCTCGGTATTTTTCTCTGTCCTCATTCATTGTGACGTGACAATCTTAATGCTGGTTAGAGATGGAAAGATTTTCCCATTGTAAAGAATGGAAGAAGAAATGAAATGGAAAATGAGAAGATTGAAACAGTTTCTCGTCTACTGGGGTGTGTGCATAGGGGTGTGCACATAGGAACGTGTGTGTATAGGGGCATGTGCATAGTATGTGTATAGGGGCGTGTGCATAGGGGTGTGTGTATAGGGGTATGTGTATAGGGGCGTGTGCATAGTATGTGTATAGGGGCATGTGTATAGGGACATGTGTACAGGGGCGTGTGTATAGGGGCGTGTGCATAGGGGCGTGTGCATAGGGACATGTGCACAGGGGCATGCACAGACATCTACAGATTCCGAACATGAGGGGAGGAAAGTGATATTCATCTTGAGTCACAGAAGTTAACATTGATGAGGACGGTGTGAGACATCACTGTATCTTTGTTATCTGTTTTAAGCTGTCTGGAACCTAATCCATATTGCTCTCAAGGAAGGGGAAAGGCCCTTACTCCCTTGTCCCCATGAGAACACCTAAGCCGGAGGTTGCAATCAACTACAACCTGGTCTCCATTGAAGACCTGAAAGAAGAAAGGATGGGAGCTGGGAGCCAATGGCTGTTCCATCAGGAGACGCTGTATAAACAATCACATCAGCATTGTTTTCGTGCTCCTGCAGCCTCTTCTTTGTTCCAGCAAAACTATGGCTCAACTTGAAAATAAAATTTGAGACTCTAGCTTATAAATGACAGACTATAGACAATGACCAGATCGTGTATTTGCTGAACAAACCAAATCCATTGTTTCAAATTTTAAGATTGCTCCCATAATCTGATCATTCTACTCTATCCACTCCCAACTGAAATTGTTGAAATTCTGAGAGTGTGAACCTTCTTTGTTGTTGTTGTTGTTGTTGTTGTTGTTGTTGCTGTTGTTGTTTTTAAAGCAAACCCCAGCTCTGGCTACCTCAGTATAAACAACTTGCATGCACTAAGTTTTCTTCCGAATTCTCCAGGAGCATTGTGAGAGGGTAATTAAAGCAGTCTGTTTTTCCAGCACGTTCTGTCTGTTTTTTCTTTTCATTATTAGATGTGATGACACGTTTGCCTGTGTGGCTTCCCACAGATGGCAGGAATTTTGTGATCAAATGGTAAGAGTAAACCAACTGTCGTCTCCGATCACAGCTTTCCACGCTCTTCCCCCTGTGCAGGAATCTCACTTTAATAAAATGTTGGCTTCTTTGAAAGAATCATTTTGTGCTACCCAAAAGACTTTAGAATAAGCTGGAAAATCCTGAAAAGGCAACCAACATGTCACTTACCAGCTAGTTTTATGCCTGCTCTGCTTTGACTTCGATACAAAAGAAAATTGCTTTAAATAAGCCCAGCATGGAACAATGAGTGATTAAGAAATAATTTAACTCAGCAAATTTGTTCTTAAGAGATGTAGAAGAAATAAAGGATGAGAATTTAGGGCTTCCCTGAGCTTTGTGAAATGACAAGGGAATTCTATATACTGTCTTTGGTGGTTTTTTAACATTGATTCTAAACATATTTCTATTGTTCTAATACCTACACACTTAAGACAGATGTGTGTCTGTGTGTATGTTCCCAGAGTAATTAATGAAAATAAGATTCCTAGATGACAGACAATCCATTAATGTGGCAAGCTTCATATTTATTTAAAAAAAACTTAAAAATGAATTTTGACCTACAGAGCTAAAAGCAAGAACTTTCCCCATGCCTCCTATGGAATGTAAGACAAATGGCCAGAACCCTGTGCCGTATCTGATGATGCTCTGACTTTCATTTTGGCCAAGACCTGATTTAGAGCTATGAGGTGCAGTAAGAAGTTCAGGTTGGAATGGGTTGGGCTTGAAAAATGATAGAAGACAAAATTTCTCAAAAAGTAGCAAATTAGCAACTATGAAATGCACACCATCACTCACTAGGTAAGCGTAAATCAAAACCACAGTGAGATGTCACTCATGCCATTAGGGTACATATGATAAAAGTGCAGATAGTAATAAGTGCTGGCAAGGAACCACAACCCTGTAAACCGCTGATGGGAATATAAAATAATGTATCCATTTTGGGAAACATTATAACAATTTCTCAAAAGGTTAAAAATAAATTTACTTGATGACCTAGCTGTTCCATTGCATATCAACTGGAAATAAAGACATATGCTCAATTTAAAAAAATTGTACAAAAACAGAATTCTTGGTAGAACCACTCATCAAAAACCAAATATGAAAACAATTTAAGTGTTTAACTACTGAAGAATGGGTGAATGAAATATACATTTTGGTTGTACTTTAAGTTCAGTGGAATCTGGCCATAGTTAATAAAAAGTAACACATTAAGAGAGATGAAGAGGTGGCTCAGTGGTTAAGAGCACCCATATGGTGGCTCATAACTGTCCATAACTCCACTTTCAGGGGATTCTGTGCCTTCTTGTGGCCTTTGCAGGCAACAAGAACACACATGGTGCATATACAAGCATTCAGGCAAAACACTCATACACATAACTAACATAAATAAATCTTTAAAAATTATATTTATAATAGTAATAACAAATTTACATTGTTATAAGCCACTAGATTTATGGTAATTCACAGTTTCTGGAGGAAGCCAGTAAAACACTTACATTAGCCCCAAAAAGTTTGTAATAGTTCAGCTTGACTGAAGAAGAGCTGTACAGGAAGCCTTCCTTCCCTATTGTACATATGCACATGCATACAAACACTTCTGTGGATTTCCAGGCTGATTCAAGAATTCCTGCAAGCCACCACTTATTTTAAATATGAGATACTCTTCTAAGTTGGGAGGAATTTATAGATAGTGTTTATCTTGAGGGGAACTGAAAATTTTAGGATGCTTTCTGTGGTGATATATTGTGTCCCCCAATATATTGTACACCCTAATAAAGCTTATCTGAGGATCAGAGGAAAAAACCAGTCACTATAGTAAACATAGAAGTCAGGCAATGGTAGCACATGCCTTTAATCCTAGCATTCAGGAGGCAGAGATCCATCCAGATCTCTGTAAATTCAAGCTACACTGGGAACAGAGCCAGGCATGGTGGCACACACCTTTAATTTCAACACTAGTTAACCATGGAGGTCTGGAGGTCTGTACAGACAGACAGAAAGTGACAGAGCTGGGCAGGAAGAGGAAGTGATGTAGCTGGGTGGAGAGAGGAAGTAAGAGGGTAGGCACAGAAAGGCATATAGGTGTGAGTATACAGGACATAGGTCTCTTTGGAAGCTGAGGAGTTGGTGAGGTGAGGTTGACTGTGGCTTGTCCTATTCCCTTATCTCCCGGCTTTCACGCCAATATCTGGCTCCAGGTTTTTATTAATAAAAGCCGTTTAGCAATTCATCTTACAGTTTTCAGGATGTGTAAGTAAACATTTCTCCAAGCCTTCACAATGCCCCTACCAGCTGCATTGGTCTGCCCATTGAATTTCAAGTCTGAAAGCTTTGCCTAATGATATCTGTGTGGGACAAACTTCTTGTAACTGTTAGGTGGGGGCGCTCAGGAGGAAGAAGGGTAAAGTTTCCACAGGTGGATAAATGAGGGACACCTGAGAATCATCAAAGAGATTCTTTAGTCCAGAAGCAAAATATCTTGCCAGTCTTGAGTTCTTATATTTCCAGAAATAGAAGAAGAAAAGTGTGAAAGGAGAATGCATCAAAACAGACTGGATGGGAGTTTCTTTGGGAAAAAATACATAGAAGACCTTGAAAGCATTTATCAATGGTTACAGATAACTAACAGAATCCTGACAATAATCTGATCACCACGAAATCGATCTAGTTAAGAAGCAAGGAGACACAATAGACTACTGGCAATGGTCGAAAGAAAGCCCGAACTGACCTACTCTGGTGATCGGGTGGCCAAACACCCTAACTGTCATGATAGAACTCTCACCCAATGACTGATGGAAGCGGATGCAGAGATCCACAGCCAGGCTCCAGGTGGAGCTCCAGGAGTCCAATCAACGAGAGAGAGAGGAGGGATTGTATGAGCGAGAATTGTTGAGTCCACAATTGGAAAAAGCACAGAGACAAATAGCCAAACTAGTGGAAACACATGAACTATGAACCAATAGCTGAGGAGCCCCCACTGGATCAGGCCCTCTGGATAAGTGAGACAGTTGATTAGCTTGAACTGTTTGGGAGGCCCCCAGGCAGTGGGATGGGGGACCTGTCCTTGGTGCATGGGCTGGCTGTTTGGAACCTGGGGCCTATGCTGGGACACTTTGCTCAGCCTGGGTGAAGGGAGGAGGGGACTGGACCTGCCTCAACTGAATCTACCAGGCTGAGCTGAATCCCCAGGGGAGTCCTCCCCCTGGAGGAGCTGGGAATGGGGGTGGGCTGGGGGTGGAGGGGGAGGGGGGCGGGGAAGCGGGAGGAGGGAGGATAGGGGAATCCGTGGCTGATATATAAAATTAAATTAAATTATAAAATAAAAAAACTGAACACATTATGAACATAAAAAAAGAGAAGCAAGGAGATTATGAGATGTGAAACTTCTTTGTACTGAGTCTAAAGACAAAAACAACAAAATAATCCTTTTTGTATCTGCCCTACTCAGGATATTTTCTTAACAAAACCTGCTTTAAATATCAAGCAAAATTAGATGGTGCTTAGCAAAACTTTCACTGATAGGAAATTAGTTGTAAATGGGATTTAGTTATCTGAAAAGAGGAAAGTACAATTGCTTCACTAAAACATCTCTCCTTGATATCATAAAATAACAGTGGTTTTCACAATTTTACCTAAAGGAAATTGTATGGGAGGGAGAGTAAATCTTATGAGTTTTTAGTTGACTTAGATCTTCCATTGTACTACAGTCAGACACTTCCTTGTGAGTATCTAGAAGAACAGAGTCCCCCTCCAATGAAAGTCAACAGAACCTTCATGTCACCAATCACACCCAGTGCTCATTTATGTCAACCATCACACACAAAGCCCAACATCAAAATCTTAGGTGTTGCTCTTTGTATGGTGTTTTTCCATTCACTTGGCTATGCCATAAAAACCAAGGAAAATTACTTGCAGGACTGTAGAAAATAATGTTTATAAAAGCATACGATATTATTTGCAATAGGTTTAGACTTTTTAGAATGATATGCTTGTTTGCTTTGAGACACTGTCTCCCTGTATTGTCCAGACTGGTCTGTATGTCCTGGATTTTAGGCATCCTCCTAATTCAGCCTCCCAAATGGAGGGAGGTTATAGATATGTATTACCCTGCCTGGAATTAAAAAAAAACTTATTTTTAAAGTAGAAAACACCACATTCTTTTTCTAATTTTAAATTTTGCAATTTCCTATGTGCAGAATTTTTGTTTGCCTTACCAACGGCAAACATGATTTGTGTTGAGTGATCATGTGATGAGGAGTCCTCATGACTTTTTTCTTGTCTAGTGCACTGATATTCTATTTATTTTACTCCTTTTGCAAGTTTTGTTCATATCTACTCAAGCATTCTCTTTTTCGATCATTTTAAAAATAACAAAAGATACTAATATTCTACTTATACACATTTCTTTTTTTTTCTTCCCTTCTAGCAGCATGGCGTAACTGGAAAGCAAATTTGAGACTTTGTATAGATTATCCATGGGGAGAAGTTGTGTCACAGTTACATAATGAACATGAAAACAGTCCTTCCTAAGAAAGGTGGCTTGGTGAGGGTTTTGTCACCATGGATGCAGACAGATAGAACAAGAGAACATGATGGAATGAAATGGTTTCCAAATGAGCAGTTGGCTTAAAACTTTCACTATAATTTTGTTTTTCTTTTACTTTTTCACCATGTATCCCAGAATGGTTGTATACTGTGATCACAAGTATCCAGTAAGATAAACAAATGTTTTCTTCCTAAATCAGTAGCTTTTGCCTAACATTCCTTTCAAATGTGTGGAGGGATGAGAGCAGGGAGAAATACTGCTTAACCAAGGCCCTCAATATACTGCAGATAAGATTTATAGGATAGTCCCATGAGATCACAATGCCCCTTAGGGACAGCCCCATCATAATCCAGTTTCTCCTTTGTCCATGTTTATGTTACTCCTTTTTATTTCTTACTCTATGTGGAGATAGTGATAATTCCCCAATATAAACTCTCAGGGCATTGAAAACTGTACACAGCAGTGCATTAGAAACCAAACATCCTTTTAACTAGAAACTTTATTCTCTCTCAGAAAGATCTGGAAAGATCACACTGATAACTACCATCATTTCCATTCCTTGAATGTTTTCTAGGTACCAGACTCTCTGTGTTCTTTACACATTGGCTGCCTTCCACACTATTCTATCAGCAAGCTCATGACAAAGGAATGATTACTGTCTGTTTTTACAGAATGAGACCCAGAGGCTCAGAGAGTTAAGTAATTTACTCAAGGTTGTGTGACTACGTTGGAACTGTGTCTTTAACCAAAATTGGATGGTTTTAACTATCTAGTAACAGAGGCCCAGTTTCTGGCTTTATCACTGAGGTATAACACTCCCTTGCATGATTTTAACCTTTATTGTCATCCACTGTAAAATGATGAGATTGGATGGGTGGGGATGACTAAACATTAATGCATAGACTGAGGATATGCTTGACTCACAGATTTTTGTTTTTGTGATTTCACATGCAACATATTACATTTTTTGAAGTTGCTACAAAATGTTTAAATCAAGAGTTTTCACAAAATTTTGGATTCCTGGCTATTCATTTAAAATTCAGAATCTATGTCATTCCATGCCTGCATTCTCTCATGGTGAGAAATGATGGCAGCCAAGTGTCTCCTTTAAAGGCATTGGGATATTCCCAGTTCGTCATAATTCCTTCCTAGAAGTCTCACTTAGGAAAGCTGTTTATCGGATTCCTGTGCATTTGATTTTTGACTTCAAGATTAGCAAATTCTTAATGAGCATTTGGTTTTCATCCCGATGATTCCATATCCACACACAATACACTCTTAATTTGTTTTTAAATTAACTTTCCTATTCCTTTGCTGTGCAATAATGCTTTTGTACACTGTAAAGATTTGTCACTTGAATTGGTTTAATAAAACACTGATTTAGCCAGGCAGGAAGTGTAGGTGGGGCAACCAGACTAAGAATGCCGGGGAGAGGAAGGACAGAGTCAGGAGTCACCAGCCAGATGCAGAGGAAGCAAGATGAGAATGCCATATTGAGACAAGGTACCAAGCCACGTCACTACACATAGATAAGAATTATGGGTTAATTTAAGCATAAGAGCTAGTTAGTAATAAGCCTGAGCTAAAGCCAGTCATTTATAAGCAATTTTAAGCATCCAAGTCAACTATTTGGGAAGTAGTTGCCAGGTGTTTGGGAGTTATTGGCGGGACAGAGAAACCTCTGTCTATAATTCCCTAAATTCAAACTCTATAATAGAATGACTGGGAGTATCTTTGGAAGTTTATGCAATAGATCTAGACATACAATCTATCCTATATTCCACTGAAGAAATGCAAGAGTGACTGTGTGCCAGTTTCTGCCATGTGTTATTAGGTGTGCCTCAGAGTTACACTCTGTCTTTATAGTTGCTTAAGTAAAAGTGGAGAGATTGTAGGAGACATTAGATCACCGACAGGTGTTTTCTTGTAAGAGCAATACCTTATATTTCTACATAGGCAAGACGTAGAACCACTTACAAATTCTGAAGGATGGCACCAGTTGTTTTCCCACTGATGCTTTAGTTGTGTTTTCTCATTGGTCATTGTGATGGTTCGAATAAGAATGGCCCTCATGGGCTCATAGGTTTGAGTGTTTGGTTCTCAGTTGGTGGACTGCTTAGGAAGGATTAGGAGGTGTGGCCTTGATGGAGGAGGTGTGTCACTGGGGGTGGACTTTGAGGTTCAAAAAGCCCCCACTAGGTCTAGTCTCACTTTCTTTCTGCCTCCAACTTGAGGATTGGGATGTAAGTTCTCAGCTACTGCTCCAGTGCCATGTCTGCCTGCTTATTTCTATGCTTTCTGCCATGATGATCATGGACTCATCCTCTGAAGCATTAAGCAATCAAATGCTTTCTTTTACAAGTTTCCTTGGTCATGGTATCTCTTCACAGAAATAGAACATTGACTAAGACAGCAATAAAGATGACTGATATTGAATATACTCATGGAAAATGTAATAGAATTTGTTGCTTTAAAAAGAACATTTTCTAATTCTGTTGTTTTGCTTCTGGCTTCTATCTGGGTATGATGCTTTCTAGGGAGCCAAACTCACTACTATAATCATTCTTCATATATACATATGTATATGTATATATATATATCCATCCATATATATATGTACATATATGTGTGTGTATGTATGTGCATGTGTGAAATATTTTTATGTAATATAATTTTGTGTCCTAACAGGAGATAAACAAAATTAAACACAAGAAAAAAATTGAACAAGGCCAGAGAATGTGACACAGTGGTCTTGTTTCCATCATATACAGAAACAAACAGCTTGTTTTAATAATCAAATATGTTTCCTAAGGGTCTTGTTAAATTGTTGAATGTAAATTGCAATTGGAATTGACTATTAAAGATCTTGGTAGAGTAGGTTAAACATCTGTTCAATTTATTACAATTTTATTTGTACTTCAGCTGTAACTGGGGCAATTAAGCCAATCAGAGCAAGCAAATCAAATCTAATTTACACTCTAATGGACTAAAAATGAATGAATAAACACTGTACTACTGGATTCAAATGATTAAACCTGTCTCTAAGGATTTTTTTCTATTTTAGTGTACAAAATCACATAATATTTATACTATAATTAACCATTTAAGATTCATGGAAACAAATAGAATGTCTTTCTTTAAATATGTTTTTAAATAAAATTGCTAACTAAAATGTAATAACATAATAAATTAGAATTCTTAACTGAGATAAGATTGCTCATAAAGTTGTTCATTTAATCCAAGTTTATGCTTCATTTGAATGTAGGCATTCAAATGGAACATTCAGACAAAATTTTTTAAACAAAAATTCCTGGAGTTTATTTTTTGTCTTAGCTGTGGGCTGCAATAAGGAAGATTAATAATTTATTTAATACTGTGAGTTAAAACTTTATTGATCTTTGCAGTGCTCATGCAATTTAGGAACAACAAGTTGACAATGTAGAAATGTAATGCCGAGCACAGTCCTTAGGTACAGCAAGCTAACATCCATCTTATTAGGATTCTGGTGTCACTAAAACTGCCAAGAAGTTATAAACAGGAGCACAAATCCCACAGTACAGGTGAAGCATTACGAAATGAACATCACTTTAAATGCAGAGCCAGACAAGATGTACATCAGTGTCCTGGGAGATAGTGTTTCAGCTCAGCAAATATCAAACAAAATATCATTAACTGACATGAAGTAGCTTGAACATTGATTGGATCATTTTTATGGAATAACATAGAAGATGAAGCATTAGTGTTCTTGTATACCACTTATTTGGAGAGCTAGAAATTGACTCATTAGAGGTGAAACTGCAGAACAACTATCATCATTTTCTCTAATTTCGGAAGATATATTTCTTGATGCATTCCAACTGGTCCTTCAGTGAACTCACTGATAGTATTTGCACAATTGACTGGGGACCAGAGGGCTTGGAAGAGGCCAACTAGTTCATTCTTTTGTTTTAAATATGTGGTGAAAGTCTGTTTCAAGGTCTGTTTCCTCAAAGAGAGACTCTACCAATGGCCTTTGGCCATGTTTCTTAGAACACATTGCATTTGGTAGACAGCAGTTAAGACCCACCAAACAACGAAAGTCACTAACAGCTTTGAAATTCACTGCTGTGTCACACACCTGCCCCTTTATCTTTCTGATGTACCGTTTCTTGCAATGCTCATCATGCTCCTCTGTCACTCAACTATTACTGCCTTCTTTCCATGATCTGTGAATGACGCAACAGCTCCTTATTAAGAAGCTCCTGCAAACAGAGTATATATGGCATCTTAGGACTTCAGTGAAGATAACTGACTGTGTCCTGGTAAATTCCTCCAGCAGCATACTTTTCTACCTCTTTTCCTCCCTGATTTCTCTACCTTCACTTTCTCTCTTCCTTTCGTCCCTTTTTTGTCTTTCTCAAATAATTTTGAGGTGGAACCAAGTATTACCTGGACCTCAAGAAGGTAATGGTAAGCAATGAGAGCCTACCCTCTCATCTGTAGATAGTGCACATCTGTTGGGGGCAAACACAATATTTACACCATGAAGGTGAGAAATGAAACTTTGATAATTCGATAAATCTTCAAGATGGGAAGAAAACAGAACACATAGGAGGATTGTCTACTTAGGAAAGGGCCTTTGGTGACTATCCATTGGACTGAGATTTAAGGACTGAATCGGAGTTAAATGGAGGAAGACAAGAAGAAGGAGATGGGTCTGTACAGCTGGTCAGGTCTACAGAAGGCTGAAGGGTAAACTGAAGAATTGTAGAAAGGGCAATGCTCACAGGGTTTTTGAAAGGAATTTTTTAATGTTAATGATACACAGAAGTGAAATTCATTCCCCTCTGCAGAGGTATGTTAGTTAGGATTTCTATGGCTATGATAAAACAGCACGATCAACTTGAAGAGGAAAGGGTTTATTTTATCTCACATTGCCAGTTAGTAGTCCATCACTGAGGGAAGTCAGGGCAGGAACTGATGCAGAGGCCAGGGAGGAATGCTACTTACTGGCTTGTTCCTCCTGGGTTATGCAGCCTGCTTTCTTATAGCACTCAGAATCACCAGCCCAGGGGTGGCACCGCCTGTGGTGAGCTGGCCCATCTCATCATCATTCATCAATCATCAATCAATATACCACAGCCTTGCCCACAGGCCTGTCAACTGAAGCTCCCTCTTCTAAAATGGCTCTACCTGGTATCAAGTTGACATAACACTAGCCAGCACAAGCAGAGAGACCTGCTGAGGCAGAACAAGAGTGTCGGCAGCGTGGCCAGTTTGGCAAAAGGCTGTAGAATCCAGTTGTAAGAAGATGCTGCATCTATTACGAGTGGAGATGAGAGGAGATGAGAAACTGGGCTGGGAGACACATGCCTGTAATCCTAGCACTTGGGAGGCAGAGGCAATAGTCATGAATTAGAGGCCAGCCTGGGTTTCACAGCAGCTTGGGATACATAATGACACAGTGAGACACTATCAAAAGAAAAAAAAAAGAAGGAAGTAGATGGATTTAAGAACATATGTATCAGTCTTGAATATTCTTTGTTTTAGACTCATTCTATCCTCCTTCTATCTGCCACTTGTATGTAACCTTATCCTTGACTAACAATAAATTTCCCAAGCTTTATCTTTTTTTTTCCAGTGGAACACAACTTGGGGAAAATAACCTAACAGAATATTTCAATTATGATGCTTCCTTCCACTTGAATGGTCCATTTTCTCCTCCAGGTGCTGGTGGAGTGGTTCTGGAGCTGTGACATGTGGAGGGATGAGAAGTTAAAGAACACATTTGGAACACACCCCAGACATCTTTATCCTTATTGAGTCCTGATGAAGTCTGGCTATTATAAATCCTGATTGAGTGCCATGATGTTTTCCAAGCAAATGGGACCACTTTGTAAAAAGCAAAAGCAGCCTGTCACCATGTGCAAGAGGAGGAGGTGTCAATGGAGAGGAGCCACCAGCATTTTCAGAAAGCTACATGATGTAACAGCCCCTCTACACTGCCTCATTTGTGCTGGAAAATTTTAAATAGAGAAAAATAATCCTGTGCCATTAGCATAGCAACAAGTATGTTCTTTGCATAATAAACTTGGTTCCACGGTGGCTTTGCTCTCCATTTTGCCTGCCCTTCTGAATCACCTTTCGTTGCCAATGCTATTGCCGTCCTAATGGAAAGACAGCCTTTGAAAGAACCCTGCTGATTTCTTGGCTGCCTGTTGGCAACAGAGGAGAATAGGAGGACGGGATATATATTTGTAAAGTTCCATTATTTATCTTACTTAGGGACAGCATTTTATCCTTTCAAGCTCATCTCCTAGCCACTGTAATTAGGCTTTCCAGAAACATCTTGCTGCTGTCTTGACATCACAATAGCATTTTGATAAGCTTGGACTGCAGCCAGCTCTGAAGTCTGACAAGACATCGCTGCATAGCAAAGAATTCTCTGTACCTTGGTGGAAACCATTAGTTCCCAGGAGGGGAAGAGAAATGTTTTTATAACAATATTTAAAGAAGCTGTTCAAGAGCAGGCTTGCAGTATCAAAACTTTTGTCTCCGATCCTAGCAACAGGTTTTCTCATATTGAGTCATTTGCTTACAGGTCTTAAATGAGGACAGAATGCTTTTACTAATGAGCAGAAAAACAAGAGAAGCAGCTGAAAGGGGCGGGGGAGGCGGGGCGGGGCGACAAAGAGAGATGTTCAGACAGTAGTAGTGTGAAGAAAAGAAGGTGAGAAGGGAGAGATGCTTTGAAGTGAAAGCTTCTTCTTCAAGTTTCAGGTTTCAGTGTGGCTCTTGTTTTGAACAGGATGGTACAAATGGTCTCACTGATACTGTGATAAGTAGAAACCCATCCTGACTCACAGCTGAGCACCAGGAATTTTGGTCAGACCTAACACCTCCATCAAGTACTGGGGATATATTCTATACCGAGGGCAGCATAGATTCAACACTACTGGAACATTAGCCTCATGCCTTTAGGAGTCTTTAGCTGAAGCAAGACAGGTCAATAAGACTTTACATGGTGATGTAAAATCTCTGCCACCAAAGCATCAGAAGGATGGCTAGTACAACAAGAATTCTAAAGTTTAATTAGTTAAGTTCCATTTGGCTCATGGTTATCATTTGATAGTGCATGGGAGAGTAGGCTATCATACAGTTAGTCATGTAATATTATATGCTAAGAGATAAACTATGACCCCCCCTACACTAAGAGAGAGACATATTTCTTACTAACTCAACTCTGTTCAATGAACTTCAGATCTACAAGCTGCAGAAAATGACATCTGAGAGGGAAACCATGGTGTCTCAAGTCCTTGGGCTAAAATAATGACCTGTGCTATTCATAACTTTACTCCATTACTTTTTTACAGTCAATGCAAATATTTCTGTCATTAATATATGAATCAAAATAATAACTACTCTTTTCATAGCATGCAGGACTGCATCTGGCAGAGCCTCCAGTTCAAAGATGCTTATTAAATAGACTTAATAGAACAGCTCTGGAAGGGGATCTTCAAATATCCTTGATACATGGCCACATTTGCTACAAAATATGCATTCCAACACTTGTAGGAGAGGAACAATACTTTCCCCTTCCAGCTACAGTAGCTTGATTGCCTTTAATGACCCTTTTGCTTGTAAGTGAGACCCTTCAACTGAGCAATAAACAGATTGTGCTTTTCAGAACATTTTTAACTGGCTTTGTTGACCCATTGAGGCATTCACGATCAGGAAAGTGGATACTCTTGAGGTCAGCCCCTGGCACTGGTTTGTATCAATGAGATTTCCATGGAGGTAAATGGGGGATGCAGCATTTGGCCCAATGATTTCACCACAGCTGCTACATCAGAGATGCCAACATGAGGCTGAGCCATTAATTGGAAGTGGAATAAACTAAAGAAATCTTGGTTCAAATGGCAGCTATATTTTTCAAAAAGAAGATTTCAGTTGAAATGCCAAAGGAGACAGTTAGCCAAAACATTCGTCTATGGAAATTTCTCTTCTCAATTTTTCTCAGATCTACAGCTGGGTGCTAAGTGAGGCATGTCTTGAGAACACATGCCATGGATAAACCAAGATGCTTGTTTTCATCAATAGCAGATCCAATTGAACTCACAACAAATAGTTCAATTACCATGATTACTAATAGGCTGATTAATTTGGGTGACAAGAAATGGAAAAGGGTGTGAGAGAACTGAGCTCTTAGGAAGTGGTGCTAGATCAGGAGATGGGCTAGGCACTGCCATGAGTTCTCAGTTTAGAGAGCATCAGAGTGAGGAAGTAAGATACAAACAAATAAATAAAATGTATCTGGAGCTGAGGAGATGGACCAGTGGATAAATCACTTGCCTCACATCTCTGGGGACCAGAGTTTGGATGTCCAAACCCACATAAACACCTGATGGATATGGCAGCTTCCCTATAATGCCAGTGTGTTGGAAATCGAGATAGGTGAAATCCCCTGGGCAAACTGGCTTCCTAGAATAGTCTAGTCTGAGAGTTGTGGCTTCTTGAAAGACTCCACATCAATGCATAAAGGTGGAGAGCAATGGAGGAAGACAATTAACTTCAACCTTGGGTTTCCACATACATGCCCATGTGCCACACACACAAACACACACTCACTCATATCTCTCTCACACACACACATACACACACACTCATATCACACACATACATGCACACACACACATGTACATATTCTGTAAAACTATTATCTACTTAATATTTTGTGCAGGATATATTTGTGAGATTCATACACAGGATTCACTGGCCAAGTTCAATATTCTTCTTAGAATTTTGTGTCAGAAAACTACATGGCTCTCCCAGTGAGCTGATAATTCTTTACACCTGTCAACAGAAGCCATAGATCTCATTTTATCGTCCCTCTGCCCTGGGTTTCTAAAAACTTAAAACTGAACTCACAACTCACTTTCATTACTGTCCTTGGCTTCTGTTCTCCCCAGTCCCCACCTGGTTGGGAAAAGGCTCCAAAGACATTAGAAGCCAGTGGGAATTCTAGTTTTCTCCTTTCTTTCTGAAAGATCTACTTGTCTGTGAAATGGGGTAATAATTCTTATTTCCTAAGAGTTTGTTTGCAGTGCTGGTCCACAGGAAATGCTCAAAACTTCCAATTATTAAATATGAAAGTATCCTTTCACTTTGAAACATTGCAAACCATTTTAAAGAATTTCTGAGTATGACAATGAGGTAATCAATATAATTTCTGGGTGGCTATTGCAAGAGCTTAACAAGAATAGCACATTTACTCTGCCTTTTGTTTACAGTCCTGACTAAGAGTAAAATATGCATCAGCAAAATGTTCAAATCTCAAATATCTAAGTCAGTGAATTTTGAATAATGTGAACAATTTTGAATGGGAGCCTGGCTCCTTCTAAAATATACACTATTTCCATTACCCAAGCCATCATCCTTGAGGGTCTTCCAACTTAATCCCTACCTTGCTGGAGATGGCCCTTTTGGATCATTTCACTGCTGGTTCCTTTTGGCTGCTGCAGAATTTCACAAATATGTTATATGTTCTTTTTTGTCTAGGTCCTTTTGTTCCCAGATTTCTGACATTCACCCATGTTCATGAGAGTATAAGTGGCTTGGCTCTCCTAAGTTTAAGGTGTTCTGTCATATGAAGGTATCACACACTTCATCCATTCGCCCCTCAAGTGTAGCAGTATTTTCTTGTCAGGACCACCAGCTCACAAATAATGACATGGAGACTTATTATTAATTATGAAAGCTCAGCCTTAGCTTAGGCTTGTTCTTAACTAGTTCTTATAACTTAAATTAACCCATATTTTTTCATCTACATTCTGGCGCATGGTTTGTTACCTCATCTCTGTATTGCCCATCCTGCTTCATCTGTGTCTGGCTGGTGACTCTGCTTTTTTCTCCCCAGAGTTGTCTCTTCGCCCAGAAAGTCCCTCCAATACTCTCCTGCCCAGCTCTCAGCCATTCAGCTTTATATGACACCAGTCACAGCAATGTATCTTCACACAGTGTACGGCTATCCCACATTTTCCCCCTTTGTCTAGTTAAAAAGGAAAGATTTTAACTCTAACATAGTAAAACTAGATATAATAAGAACAATTATCAAGTGGGAATTACATTCACAATGTTTAGTTCATATGTATTTGGCATATTCAGAGAAAATATTCTACTATCTATTTTGTCTTGATGAATCTAAAGTTTTATACCTAAACCATTTTCTATCATAACTTGTATTACCATCCTAAAAAATATATCTTTAGACCTAAAAACATCTTAGATAAACAACTTAAGCTTTTATGTTTCTCAACCTTATAAACTTTACATCTCTTATGTAAGTTTCATTTCTGAATTTGGTACCAAGGGAAACTGCAAACTATAACTATCTGGTTTTCAACTTCATCAAAGACCCAAGAAGGATATAATATTACCTGAGTAAACAGGAAGTGCAGAGCAAACAATTTCCAAAACTATAGAAAAGACAGAGACATCTGGTTGACTGAACAGTCATCCAAGGTTCCTCCGCAATGTTGGAGCATCCATATTTGGCCTAAAGGCCTAAAATATCTGACAGACTTTTCTGTGAAGCAGAAATTTTGAAGGAATGTCCTACCTTGTCTTGTCAAAGTTCAGCAGTAGCTTTCTTTTGTGCTCTACTTGTCCAATTTGAACAGCATACTGTCAACAGTCAAGGCAAGGGCAGTTTCTTGTCCAAATGCTAGATTTGCCACATTGAAAGCAAACTCAATATGGAAGTTCTTTGATGCCTATCATCCTTTTTTGGAGTAAATTGGTGCTTCCAGGAGATGTGTCTCACTATCATGAAAAGCCTTAGGCTATTAAACATTTTCAATGGCATATTTTGAAGGTCTCTGAATTATTTGAATATCACCCATCTATCTAAAATATATCTCTTTTTAATCTTGAAAACATACCAAACTATGGTGATATTTTCTTTTGTATTAAAATGTTATATATTAATAAATAAAGTTGCCTAGGGGTCAGAGCTATTAGCAAGCCATAGCCAGAGTAGTGATGAGGCAGTTAGGCAGTTGGGTTTACAACCAATGAGAAGGCAGAACAGAATTCTATAAAAGGACCCCCTTTTTGAGCTGGGAGTCGTTGCTTCAGAGAGACTAGCTAACTGAAAGCGGTTAAGGCTCTTAGCTCTGACCTCTTTGGCTTTTCTCTTTACTTGGATAGTGTGTTTCTTTTTTGTTTATAAGTTACAACTACACCAAACTTGACTACTTGTTTGATTATTATAGATAACTAACTACTAACCTGTATTTCTTAATTTTGCATTACATTTTTAAATGAGTTGCATAGGTATAATACCTTAAAGAAGAGTAGAAACATATATATATACATATGCAAAAAATAACCATAAATTTGTATCAATATACAAATTAATAACAATGTAAAATATTTGAGATTAATAGTTGCTTTTTTGTTTAAAGAAGATTCAATAATCTACCCTTTTATCCTAGCACTCTTATATCTCCCTTTTTTCTTTTCAGAAAGAGATCCTGAATCCAACCTTTCTTGCTTAGTTTCCTCCCTTACCATGATCAGTAACAATTTACAGCCAACCCCCTAAATGATGACAAATATCCACAACTCACTGAATGACCAAAAACCACTCACCCCAACTCTTAGGAATGTGGGCATCATGTTCTTCAACCTGCTTCTTGTTGTCTGGGGGCATCTTTAGGGGACCCTGAGAAAATTAAGATAAGGTCAAGTCATGGGAGACATAGCTGTATTATTTTTCATTTAGTCTTTGTGTGATGGGAAAGTGTAGAGCTTATCTGAAGTCTTGGCTGGAGTAGAATGTGAGGCTGGATTATCTCAGCTAGCAGCTTTGAAATTGTTCTGAACATAGAAAAATTTCAGCAGAGGCATTCTGAGAGGCTGAATCACCAAGGTTACTTGTTTTTATTGGTATCTGGTCTTTTTTTCTGAAAACATACAAACTTTTAAATGTAACATATATACCTGCATTAACACAATTATGGAATGTGCAGTGTGCACAAGTCAGCTAAAGATTAATTTTGTTCTATGTTTGAACAGGTAAAAAGCATCTATCAACTTTATAAGTCCATTTGGACTGTATAAACACACTGTAATATAAACCTCTATTCATGCCGTATGAAAGGATATGTAATAATAAATAAGTCATGAGGATGCTGTAGCCAACAAGATTAATCATGTCTCATCCAGTCTTAGAGCTGCTCCCATGTCAAGGGATCAGTATATACATCACCTGTTCTGTAGTCTTTCCTGTCTTCCTCCCTCATGCCTGTAGCCAAGATCCTCAGGAGGTCTCCCCTGGTCAAATCTGATTTCTATTAACTTTGAAGGAATCCACAGCTTTTTGTTTCCTGTGGAAATAAAAGCACAACCTCTTCCCCATTGCAACACATTGCCTGATTTTCATTCTGAACTCAAGACATTCCTAAAGTGTATAGGCTGGTTTCATTCAGCAGTCCTTTCCACAATCCAGCTGTGGTTCTCAACAGCTGGGGTTCATTCATCATCATTTAAAAAA
>CABHPH010115254.1:11873-39624 GCA_902168325.1 Peromyscus nudipes
GCTGTGCAGGTTAGACCAGCACTGTACCGCTGTGCAGGTTAGACCAGCACTGTACCGCTGTGCAGGTTAGACCAGCACTGTACCGCTGTGCAGGTTAGACCAGCACTGAGCTACATTTTTGTCATGTAGGTGGGAAATTTATTATTATTATTATTATTATTTTGTTTTTGAGACAGAGTTTCTCTGTGTAAGGCTCTCCTGAAACTGACTCTGTAGACCTGGCTGGCCTCAAACTCAGAGAGCTGCCTGCCTCTGCTTCCCCAGTGCTGGGAATCAAGGTGTGCACCACCACTGCCCAGCCTGGAGATTTTTAAAGATATATTTATTGTTACTTAGTACTTTTGAGTATTTGCCTGCAAGTATGTATGTGTACCTCATGCATATCTGGTACCTACAGAAGCCCTAAGAGAGAGCATCAGGTTCCCAGTAAGGAGTTACAGTGGTTTTGTAAACTGTCATATGGGTGCTAGGAACTAATCCTTGAATGTAGGGTTTTAAAAGCTCATTTATGGTGGATCATGGCAGTGTAGGCCTTTGATCCCAACACTAGGGAGGCAGAGGCATTCAGATCTTGAGTTTGAGATCTGTCTGGTCTATATAGGGTGTTCCAGGCCAGCCTGGGCTACACAGTGAGACTCTGTCTCAAAAGATTGCTAATTGTATAAGTGTCTTTAACAATTTGAAAGAGTTGACTAACCATTACTTATTTTTGTCCTCCTGTTTAATGCAGCTCAGTTTAAGCAAAATAGGACTAGAAGACTAGCATAAAGTACTCAATCTGGTAAAAGTACCGGGCAGGTATAGCTTCAGTCTGGTTATAATAGTCATTTATCTCAGACTTGTGGTACTGGTTGTGTTTGTTGTATTGATTACTTGGTAGTCATGAGAGCATATATGTGTATGAGTATCTTATTACCATCTTAAGTATTTAGTATCACGGTTTTAATCTCAAGAGATTTTGGGAAGGATATGCAGATTTATAGTTTTCTCTGAGAAGAGAATTTTAGTTGTATGGTTTTTATAATTTTTTCCCCTGGGGTGCATGTGTTGTTGTTGTTTTCTATTTCACTTTATGTTTATGGGTGTTTTGCCTGCACGTATGCTTATGCACCACATGTGTGCAGTGTCTTTGGAGGCCAGAAGAGGATGTCAGCTACTCTGTGACTTGAGTTAGAGACAGTTGTGAGCTGCCTTGTGGGTGCTGGCCAGGAATTGGACCCTGCAAGAGCAGCCAGTGCTCTTAGTTCTTTTTTCCAGTTTCAATGTATGTTTTTAAAATGGTGAACATTAAAGTGTTCTAACCTTTGTTTTGAGGCAGGGTCTTTTATTTTATTTTGGTTTTTTGAGACAGGGTTTCTCTGTGTAGCTTTGCGCCTTTCCTGGGACTCACTTGGTAGCCCAGACTGGCCTCGAACTCACAGAGATCCGCCGGGCTCTGCCTCCCAAGTGCTGGGATTAAAAGTGTGCGCCACCACCGCCCGTCGAGGCAGGGTCTTATGTAGCACAGATTGGCTTTGAACTTATGTAATTGAATATGATATGTAATTGAATTTCTGATGCTCTGTGGCTCTACTACTAAGTGCTAGGATTACGAGCATGCACTACCATACCTCGTTTATTCAGTTCTGGCAATTAAGCCTGGTGTTTCATGCATGTTAGACAAGCACTCTTAACTGAGCTATATATTCCCTAGCCGCCTTCTCTGCCCCATCCCCCTTTTTGAGTCTGTGTGTTTTATAGCCCAGGCTAGTTCTAGTTTTGAACTTCGTAATCACGGATGGCCTTGAACTTGTGATCCTCGGCTTCTCCCTCCCAAGTGTTAGGATTACAGGTGTATATAACCATACCTGGGTGGTTTGTTTGAGGTCAGAGTCTTGTTGATGTTGTGTAGTCATTCCTACCTCAGCATTCTAAGTGACTGGGCACATGCCACAGGGTCCAGACTTTATTTTGAAATTTGACTCTGTCTTCGTTTGTTTGTAGTCCCTCTTCCTTAAAAAGAATTTCACTGTTTTTGTTGTTGTTGTTGTTGTTATTATTATTATTATTATTATGTGTGTGGGCAAGTGGAGGGTGTTATGTGATGTGCCAACCGGGCCTGTACCTGCCATGACCTGCATATGGTCAGAGGACACCTGTGGAGTCTGTTCTTTCCGCCCTCCTCTACGTGGGTTCCCGGCTCTTAAAGCAGGCACCTTCATCTGTTGAGCCATCTTTCAAGACCACCCCCCCCATGCTTTTCGGTGATAATGTAATTTATACATGTTTTTTGATGCCAACTGTATTTAGATTAAGGAACGAAACAAAATACATAATGGCTTGTATAGTCGAATTACAATACCTAGAAATATCATTGTTTAAATAAAAGCCACACAGACCCTCAAATGTGTTAGAAGACTTTGTAGACCAAGATGATAATAGATTGGATTCAAGATCTTCCCTTTTGCTTGTTTGTAATTTCATCTTTTTCTCTACTAACATTAGATTATTTTATTGTTTATTTATTTGTGTGGATTTTTGAGACAAGGTTTCTCTGTGTAGCCCTGCCTGCCCTGGAACTCTGTAGATCAGGCCGGCCTCGCTTGGAGATCCACCTGCCTCTGCCTCCCAAGTGCTGGGATAAAAGGCGTGCGCCACCACCCAGCTTAGTGGTTGGTTTGTTTGTTTGTGCCACAAGTGCTGAGGAAGGAACCCAGGGCTTTGTTTATGTTAGATAATCACTTTACCACTGAGCTTCATTCTCAATTTAAAATTAAAAAAAAATTTGTGTGTGTGTGTGAAGAGAGTGTTGAACTCTCTGGAACTGGAGTTACAGATGGTTATTAGATGCAATGTGGGTGCTTTGCTGTTAACCATCTTTCAAGCCCATCTGCTCAGTTTTTTGACACAAGGTCTGGCAGGCCTGAAGGTTGTTAACATAGACCAAGCTGGTCTGCAAATTTGCACAGCTCAGTTTGTCTCTGAGTGCTGGGATGAAAGGTTTGGGGCATCGACATCCACAGCTGGCTTTTTTTTTTCTTTTACCTTTTTCTTTCTTAGTTGTATGTATTTTATGTGTATATGTGTGTACCACTTACATTCTTGGTGCTCATGGAGGACTGAAGAGGGTGTTGATTGAATTCCCTGGAACTGGAGCACAGATGGTTGTGAGCTACCATGTGTGTGCTGGGAGCTGAACCTGGATCCTCTGTAAGAGCAACAAATGCTCTCAACTGCTGAGCCATCTCTCCAGTATGAGTCGTTTTTGCTTGTGTTTCCCCACCACTGCCACTTGGCCATCTTATCAATGTATCTTTATTACATTTTTTTATTTTTTGTTTTGTTTTTTTTTGGTATGTAGTATTCTCTGTCTTTTGTGGGAATTGAACTTGGGGGCCATTCACATTTGCCAAGCACTCTGACCGTATAACCTCAGTTGTTCTGTTTTAAGGCAGAACCCGTAGCACTTTTTGGCCTCCAGCTAATTATGATGTCCTTCTATTTCTCAAGTATTGGATCATAAAACATGCAGCACAATGCTTGCTCCTTCTCAGACCTTTTCATCTTTTTATTTTGAGGCAGGGTCTACTAAGTTGTGCAGATGGGCTTAAAACTATGTAGCCCTTGCAGTCCTTGAACTTGGATTCCTTTTGCCTCAGTGTGCTTTGTAGCTTAGATTACCAGCATTGTTTATCACAACTAGCCATTGCTTTGTTCTAACTTCCATAGATGCTTGTTAATGAATCAACTGAGTTACTATTTAGACCTTCATTTGGAGGGGATTTGTGTACATTTCTCTTAAGGAGCCCTTAAAGCATGTAGTTGTGCTTGAGTTTTGCTTGCCATATAGTCCACAAAGCAACATACATGTCGTTGTACCCTTTTGTAACTTTCCTTTTCCCACGTAGATAGTCCCCAGTATGCCTTGGTGCACTAGTGGTGCCTGGCAGACTTGGTATGTGATTCTTTGTAGGAATCTGTATCTTCGTTAGAATACCAGGTGCAGAGATATATGACGTAGTGGCACTATGATGTGGAGCACAGTATACATTGTGTGTTTAGCAAAGGGACTGATGAATAGTTACTAAATAAAAAAAGAAAAGAAATTAGGACCCACCTACCCATGCATAAAAATGTGATTCTTCGTCAGAAACATGCTTACTGCTCCTTATTCCACTTAATTGTCGACTTTTTCTATCTTATACCTTATACTTAGGTAATAGTGAATAGTTTTTAGTTTACTTGTAGGAGCTGTTCTGTTTTAATCTTTGCCTTTTGCCTTGGGTCACTCCAAAAGTACATTCTTTAAAAAACTAATCCCCTTTTTGGGATTCTTTGCATTCCTGTTTTTTTTGTTTTTTTTTTTTAAACTGAGTTATCCACTTTACTGCCACACTGTATATATTTCAGTCCTTAGAGTTACTCCTCTGGTTGGAATTACTTTTGTAACAATCACTTTGTTACTTATTAGAAAATGTAACCTTCAAGGTCAGAGATCCTGCTTCACCCGCTCTCGCTCTCGCTCTCCAGTAGCTAGCGTAGTGGTTTGCACTGTCTGCAGGCGGAAGTTGTTACAAAACTGTCAGTAGGGCAATGAAAGAAGGAAAGGTGTATGTCTGTTTTAATGAAAAGTTTCATTTTGTTTTAAGTATTTATGATCCTTTTTATTCTTTTGCATGTTTTCTTGGCTGAATGGGAATAGAGAAGAAGAAAATGAGGTAAGTATAATTGAACTAGTTATTCAAGAAATGGCCTTTTAAAAGCTGCATTTTTAGAATCTATATAAAAGCTGAAAATATTTAAAGTTAACTATTTTGTGAAATGAAATAAGTAGTTTTGCTCAATTTTACTTTTTGAAGTTATAATAACTCATTCCAATGAGGAATAATGTATATAACAAGAAAATAATTTTAAACTTAAAAGATTCAAGAAATTTAGAAAGGTAACAGAAACTAGCAGTTCCAGAAACAGATTTTTATCTGTCTTTAGTAAGTTTCCATGTAAAATTTAATTTGAAAAGTAGATTCTGTTTCTTAAATATTTGAAAACTACTGCTATATGAATAATATACTCTGTGTGTATAATGTAAAAGCTTTTATTTCCTCGCTTGGAGTTACTGTATACTTTTTCTTATTTCTCTTTTGGTTTTTCAAGACAGAGTTTCTCTATTTAGCTTTGGCTGTCCTGGAACTTGCTCTGTATACTAGCCTGGTCTCAAACTCAGGGATCTGCCTGCCTCCTCCTCTTCTAGAGTTCTGGGACCAAAGGCATGTGCCAGTGTATCTAGCTTTGGAACATGCCTGACCTGTTTTTTGTTGTTGTTGTTGTTGTTTTAAGATAATTCATTTATTATGTATACAGTGTTCTGTCTGCATGTATCCCTGTGCGCCAGAAGAGGGCACCAGATCTCATTACAGATGGTTGTGAGCCACCATGTGGTTGCTGGGAATTGAACTCAGGACCTCTGGAAGAGCAGCCAGTGCTCTTAACCACTGAGCCGTCTCTCCAGCCCCTGATATTAGTTTTTAATATAGGCTTGAGGCCTGGGTGTGGTGGTGCACACCTTCAGTGCTGGAGGGCAGAAGCAAACTTATCTCTGAGTTCCTGGCCTGCCTGGGTTACATAGAGAGACCCTGTCTCAACATATATTTATATGCTTGAGTTTGTGTCTATAGATTTTTCTGTTATTCTTTCAACAACCTAGGTTATGCCTTTAACTTCTGACTCCCACCATTTCCATTGATGGTTTGTCAGATACTTGGTCAGATAATGGAGAAGAGCTTCTTAGCTGTATCCTTGTTCACATAGTAATATTAGAGAATAAATTATTATTACCAAAGTGTGTGTAGTCCCGGCAGAGAGAGTGGTAGTGTGCTAAGGCAGAGTAATTTCTAGTACAGCAGAAGGCCTGGCCCTTTTTGGGCTACTTTATCAGTAAAATGTATGTGGTAAGAGGCTAGTTTGTATCAGGGAAGATCATTAAAATTGCCTGGTGCTTGTTGATCCCTGCCTTAAAACAAAAATAAAAATACCCCAAACGATTTTTTTTTTGCTTCATTTTAGAGCTATTGATTTAATATTTCCCAGTGTGGCTCATATATTTTGCCCTGTACTCTACTGATTCTGTGTGATGCCAGGAGACCCTTGGTTTATTTGATGTTTGGTGTTTCTTAGATAAGTAAAACATAAGAACAAACTATTTTGTCTACTGAGGTGTTATTTATTGTCGTGTATATAAATGTCATCTACATATCAGGTTAAAAAAATTCTTGTTTAAATTCTGCTTGAGCTGAGCATGGTAGTGCATGGTTGTAATCCCAGCACCGGGGAGGTGGAAGCATGAGGATTAGTATGAGTTCAAAGAAAACCTGGGCTACATAGTGAGATTCTGCCTCAAAACCAAAATCCAAAAAAGCACCACCAAAACAAAACAAAAAATCAACACTTAAAACAATAATAAAACAAAAAAAGCTACCCCCACCAAAAAAAAAAAAAAAAAAAAAAAAAAAGAAAAAAAAGGACTAAGTATCTAGAAAATAGTGCCAACATGGATGGAATTCTTTAATGTAGGATTAAATGGAAAAAAAATACAGATAATTGTTAAAGCTTAGTGATTTGTTATTTATATTTTTGATTATGCCTAAATATTTTATAATGAAAAGCTAAATTCCATTTGTAGCATAGTGAAAGTTATACTACTGTTAATTTTTAAAAAAAATTCTCTGATAAACATTTAAAATTTTGATATTGACAATTTGTGATAGTCACAATTTGAAAGAAAGCCTTTATTACTGTAATTGTTTTGTTCTTTTGTAGGCAAAGATTGAAAATGTGCAGAAAACAGGTTTCATCAAAGGACCAATGTTCAAAGGTGTTGCTTCTAGTCGATTTTTGCCCAAAGGCACGAAGACAAAAGTTAATTTGGAGGAACAAGGACGGCAGAAGGTGTCATTCAGCTTCAGTCTTACAAAGAAAACTTTACAGAACAGGTTTCTCACTGCACTTAGCAATGAAAAGCAGAGCGATTCTCCAAACTCCCCAGCTAACCCTCTTCCAGTAGACTCAAACCCTAAAGTGAAAATGGACCCAGGAGACACTTTTCCTGCTACAGAAGAGTCTTCCCCACCAAAGTCAAGAGTGGAGTTGGGAAGAATTCATTTTAAGAAACATCTGCTTCATGTGACATCCAGGCCACAGCCAGCTACAACCACAGCAGTAGCGTCTCCCCCTCCTCCTCCAACACAGTTACCAGCGGTCATAGCAGAATCAACTATAGATTCACCACCTTCATCTCCACCTCCACCTCCTCCACCTCCCCAAGCCACATCACCCTCACCACCAGCACCAATATCAGAGCCAGTGGTCTTACCACATCCCCCAGTAACAGTACTAATGACTGCACCAGTACCCTTACCAGTGGATAGAGCTCAGAAAGACTCGCCTGTTAAAAGTGTGCCCGAATCTTTAGAGGTGGATATGAAGCAGGATATTGTATCTAATAGTTTGGAAGAACACACAGTTCAAACTTTGAAGGAACAAGCAGATAATCCCCTGCAAAGAGAAGATTCCCATATTGGGAAGGAAGAAGAAATTTCTGATTGTTCTAAGATAAGCCTCAGTTCTAAAAAAGCAAGTTCTAAGAAGAAATCTTCACAATTTGAAGGCACATTGCTTGGTTCAGAATCTGATGAAGATTCTGTACGGACTTCCTCCAGTCAAAGATCACATGACTTAAAATCTTCAACAAGCATTGAGAAGGAAAGAGATTTTAAAAAGAGCTCAGTACCTTCAAAAAGTGAGGATTTGGGGAAATCATCACGATCTAAAACAGAGAGAGATGATAAATACTTTAGCTACTCAAAACTTGAAAGAGATACTCGGTATGTATCTTCCCGATGTAGGTCTGAAAGGGACAGAAGGCGGAGCCGATCTCGTTCTAGATCTGACAGAGTCTCTAGAACTAGTTTGTCTTATTCTCGGTCAGAGCGATCTCATTATTACGATTCTGATCGGCGCTACCATAGGGGTTCCCCTTACCGTGAAAGGACACGCTATTCTCGGCCCTATACAGATAACAGGACACGGGAGAGCTCAGACTCTGAAGAGGAATATAAGAAGACACATCCAAGGCGCACCTCATCCCATTCCTACAGAGACCTAAGGACATCATCATCTTACTCTAAATTTGATCGGGACTGTAAAACTGAGACTTCTTACTTAGAGATGGAGAGAAGAGGAAAGTATTCTTCAAAACCAGAAAGAGAATCCAAGCGGACTTCAGAGCATGAAGCCATAAAAAGATGTTGTTCTCCCCCGACTGAACTGGGATTCCGACGGGGGTCCTCCTATTCCAAGCATGATAACAGTGCTTCCCGTTACAAATCTGCCCTTTCAAAACCTGTATCCAAGTCTGATAAATTTAAAAATTCTTTCTGTTGTACAGAATTAAATGAGGAAAGCAAACAATCTCATTCTTTTAGTTTGCAGACTCCTTGTTCAAAAGGTAGTGAATTAAGAACAATTAATAAAATTCCTGAAAGAGAAAAGACTGGGTCTCCATCTCCATCAAATCAATTAAATGATTCACCTACTTTTAAAAAGCTCGATGAATCTCCTATTCTTAAGCCTGAATTTATAGGACATGATAGCCATGATAGTATTAAAGAATTGGAGTCATTATCAAAAGTGAAAAATGATCAGTTAAGAGGTTTTTGTTCTATTGAATTAAATATAAATGGATCTCCAGAGACAGAATCTGATATGGCAACATTTTGTCCTTCTAAAACAGATGCTATTTCAATGACTTCAGATGATAGTGTGACTGGATCAGAGATATCTCCTTTGGTCAAGGCTTGCATGCTTTCATCAAATGGATTTCAGAATATTGGTAGATGCAAAGAAAAAGACTCAGATGATTCCTATAGGCAGCATAATAAGTCAAAAAGTCCATTTAGGGAAACAGAACCTTTGTTGTCACCACACCATGATAAACTCATGTCTTTGCCAGTTAAGACTATAGATTATTCCAAAACATTAATTAAAGAACCAGTTGATAAGAGACGTTCCTGCTGCAAAACCAAAGATTCAGATAGATACTGTTCTCCAAATAAGAACTCCGAAGCTGAAAATATTGAACCTTCAGTTATGAAGATTTCTTCAAATAGCTTTATGAATGTGCATTTGGAATCAAAACCAGTTATATGTGATAATAGAGAGCCGACAGACCAGCACTCAACATTTGCATGTGATGAATATAAGCAGAGCATCGGTAGCACTAGTTCAGCTTCACTTAACCATTTTGATGATTTGTATGGGTCTGTAGGGAGTTCAGGTGTTATTTCATCTCTTCAGAGTCTTCCGCCAGGAATAAAATGTGAAGGGAATACATCTCCAGTTCTAGATGCAGTGCAGAGTAAAAGAAGCACAGAGTTCTTAAAGTATGCAGGGAAAGAAACAGAAGTGGGTAGTGCCCTTCCTGATTCAGGAAAGGGATTTGCTTCTTGGGAAAACAGGCATAATAATGTATTATCGGGGCAGTCTTTACAAGAGGCTCAAGAAGAGGAGAATTCCATATTGCATGAAAGAGGAAGACTAGAAATCTTAGATGAGGAAGGAAGAGGGCATACACATACTTCTGATGACTCAGAGGTTGTATTTTCTTATGATTTGAACTTAACCATGGAGGACAGTGACGGTATAACTTACACCTTAAAATGTGACAGTAGTGGTAATGTTCCTGAAATTATATCTACTATCCATGAAGATTATTCTGGATCTTCTTCTGGAAGTTCAAGTGACGAAAGTGATTCAGAAGATACAGAGTCTGATGACAGCAGTATTCCAAGAAACCGTCTCCAGTCTGTTGTGGTTGTGCCAAAGAATTCTACTTTGCCCATGGAAGAGACAAGTCCCTGTTCTTCTCGGAGCAGTCATAGCTACCGACATTACTCTGACCACTGGGAAGAGGAAAGATTAGAATCAAGGAGACATGCATATGAGGATAAGTTTGAGAGTATGGCAAGTAAAAGCTGTCCTCAGACTGAAAAATTCTTCCTTCATAAAGGAGCAGAGAGGAACCCAGAAACTTGTTATTCACAGTTCAGCAGAAAAGTAGATAATCACCTGCCTGAAATTGCTCATTCTCAAAGTGATGGGGTTGATAGTACAAGTCATACAGACTTGAAATCTGACCCTCTAGGTCACCTGAATTCAGAGGATACAGTAAGAACCAAAACATCTAGGTCTCAAGAGCTACCAGTTTATTCTTCTGATGATTTTGAAGATATCCCAAATAAGTCTCGACAACAGATAGTTTTCTCCAACAGACCAGATAGTAGTAGACTAGGAAAAACAGAGCTAAACTTTTCTTCCTCTTGTGACATTTCCCGTATAGATGGCTTGCACTCATCAGAAGAGCTCAGAAACCTAGGATGGGACTTCTCCCAACAAGAAAGGCCCACTACCACATACCAGCAACCTGACAGCAGCTATGGAGCCTGTGGTACACACAAGTATCAACAAAGTGCTGAACATTTTGGAGGGACCCATAGTTACTGGCCAGGCAATGGCTATTGGGATCCAAGATCAGCAGGCAGACCTCCAGGAACTGGGGTTGCTTATGATCGAATTCAGGGGCAGGTACCAGATTCTTTAACAGATGATCGGGAAGAAGAGGAGAATTGGGATCAACGAAGTGGATCACAATTTTCAAACCAGTCCAATAAATTTTTCTTCCATCAAAAGGACAAGGGATCAGTGCAAGCACCCGAAATAAGCAGCAATTCAATTAAGGACTCTTTAGTTACGAATGAAAGGAAAGATTTTTCAAAAAACTTTGAAAAAAATGACATAAAAGAGAGGGGACCTCCTAAAAAACGGAGGCAAGAATTAGAGAGTGATTCTGAAAGTGATGGGGAGCTGCAGGCTAGAAAGAAAGTCAGAGTGGAGAGTGAACCAGGAGAGACATCAGTGCCCCTGCACTTGGAGCTAATGGGGCCCTCCTGTGCTATGGATGACTTCAGGGACCCACAGCGGTGGAAAGAATTTGCCAAGCTGGGGAAGATGCCCTGCTACTTTGATCTTATTGAAGAAAATGTTTATTTAACAGAAAGGTGAGCCTAACTAATACTTTTTAAATAAATTCTTGATGCTTTTTTGTTAGAAAGAAAGAAAATAATAACAATAAAAATAACTTTTCAGCAGTTTGGACTGAAATAAGACTTGTATGGTAAAATGTAGAGTAACAGAATCATAAAATGTCATTTTCTATTTAGATTTACTAATAGATTCCTTCCATTTTTTTTTTTTCATCTTAAGAAAAGTGGTATCTAGTTTTTCTATAATTGCTTTGGTTTTTAAAAGTGTAATTTAAGCCAGTCTAATTTTTCCTTTTAATTCATTCCTCTTTTACGTGGTTTTAAAGGTATAATTTAAGCTAGCCTACTTTTTCTTAATTCCTTTTTCATGTGAAATTGTGACAGAAAAATGAAAGGAAACTCCAGGAAGCAGGCGAGTGGTTCAGTGGAAGAACACTTGTTTTCTAGAGGACCCAGATTCAGTTCTCAGCATCCACCTGGTCACTCACAGCTGTCTGTTACTCCAGTCCCAGGGAATCCCATGTCCTCTTCTGGTCTCCTCAGACACTGCAAACAAGTAGTGCACAGACATACATGCAGGCAAAACACTCATACACATAAAAGTAAATAATAAAATAGTTTTTAAAAAGGACACGTGATTGTTAGATGCTTTTTTCTTTTAAACAGGGGCACACGATGCACTTTTAGGTAGTATAAAGTCATAATTAGAGTACAGTAGTTCTGCCAGTTGTCTTAACACATTTTTATTATGATATTTTAAATTATGTGTTTATGTGGGCTTGTGTATATATATGAGTTGGGGCCAGAGGGGCCATTGGATACCCTGGAGCCCCAGAGGCTATTGTGCCTGAGGTGGCTGCTGGAAATCAAACTCCTTCCTGATTCCCTGGAAGAATAACTAGCACTCTTTAACTGCTGAGCTCTCTCTCTCTACCAGTGAATGTGTTTTTTAATGTATAACCCTTTCCATTTGTGTAGAGCTCCCTCGAGTTAAGATTCAGTCTAGCTGTCATCCCTTTAAACACTTTGAAATTTTTGTTAATTTTTTTTTACTGTATGCATAAGGTAAAAAGACTTATTTTGTTTGTTTGTTTGTTTGACAAAGTCTTGTACAGCCCAGACTGACCTTGAATCTGATTTTTCTGCTTCCACTTCCCAAGTGCTGGGACTTCAAGTGCATGTCACCACTCTCAGTTTTGGCATGAGTTTTTAGGAACTTAATAGAGCTTGGATAGCTTAATTCCTCCACCAAAATACTTTATTTTGAGAAAATTTTGCTTCTGAAATCTTTACCTGATTATTCTTTTTTAGTTTTCTGAATTTATTTTTGAGGTTATGTCTCATTATATTACCTGGGATGACCGAGATCTCTTTGGATCTGTCTGTCTGTCTCTCCTGCCTTTGCCTCTTCTTCAGCTAGTGCTACAAGCATTATGACATGCCTGGCTCTGGTGGTTTTATAGTCTTACTTCATTTTAAAAAAAAATCTGTTCACTTTTTAAACAGATATGTACAAGTGTGTTGTATACCACTGAGGGGTCCCATAAAAGATTTGGTTCAGTTAAATATACACTCTTTCTCATGTGAAACAGGATCCCACTTATTTAACCCAGGCTGGCCTAGAGCTTGCTAAGTAGCCAAGGCTGGTATAAAACTGGTATTTTTACCTCAGTTCCAGAATAGCCAGGACTATTGCACAGAGAGACCCTGTCTCAAAAAAAAAAAAAAAAAAAAAAAAAAAAAGCAAAATAAAATTTAATCACGAGCTTTGATTCAACCAGATCTGGGTACAGTGACACGTGCCTACAATCCCAGCACTGGGGAGCCTGAGGTAAAAATACCAGTTTTATACCAGCCTTGGCTACTTAGCTACTTTGTAGACTAGGCTGGCCTTAACTTCGAGATCCACCTGCCTCTGCCTCTCAGAGTGCTGGGATTAAAGGTGTGTGCCACCACTGCCCGGCTTTTTTGAGACAGAATTTTATATCTACCAAAAAAAAAAAAAAAAAAAAAAGGCTGGGCGGTGGTGGTACACACCTTTAATCCCAGCACTCGGGAGGCAGAGCCAGGCAGATTTCTGTGAGTTCGGGGCCAGCCTGGTCTATAGAGTGAGATTCAGGACAGGCACCAAAACAACACAGAGAAACCCTGTCTTGGAAAAAAACCAAAAAAATAAAGAATAAATAAATAAAAATAAAAATTAGATTTTATTTTATGTGTATAAATGCACATGGCCTGTATGCCTGGTGCTTTTAGAGACCAGACCAGCATAGGGCACTGGAACTGGAGTTATGGGCAGCTGTAAGTTACCACATTGGTGCTGGGAATTGAGCCTGGGTCCTCTGCAAGAGAGCAAGTGCTCTTAACTGCTGAGTCATCCCTCCAGCCCCATACAAACTTTTATTTACCAGTTGCTCTTATTTCCCTGAGCCTGTAGCCGAAACTTTGTTCCCCATGAGTTCTCATTCCTTTTTTTTTTTTTTTTTTGAAATAAGATCTTGCTATGTAGCCCAGACTGGCCTTGAACCCAAGATTTCTTGCCTTAGAGTGCTATGATTATAGCCATATGCTACCTTGGTCTAATTCTCAAACTTGAGCTAACCAGTCACCTCATTATTTGAAAATCACAAATTTTCTATTTTTCCTAATCTTGTTAAGTGACTTGAAATTTTTGAGTCTGGGATTTAGCTGACCTGAACTAGAAAGTAAGGGTTGAGTTTCAAAATGACAAGACTTAAACTCATTTCTCCCCTCATTGTCACATGTTCCTTTCTTCCCCTCCTTCCTGTGGTGCTGTGGAATTGAACCTAGGGCCTGTTTGTATGACATTAGCAAGTACTTTGCTAATTGAGCTAGCTGTAGTCCCCAGACTTTGTTTCCGGAACTCCCCACCACCTGGGCTCCATACAGGGTTTTAAATTGTTCTGGCTGGATTTGTACTCAGGCTTTAGCCAGGATTTGAATTTGTGTCCTTCTCTCAGGCTCCTGAATAGCTTGGATTACAGGCCTAGGTCACCACACCTGGCTTTTATCTAACAAATGCTAATGACTAGCTCATCATCATCCCATCCTCTTCTTTTTTTTTTTTTTTTTTTTTCTTTTGGGTGGGCGGTTAGTGGGATAGAGATGAAGGGGTGGGGGTATTAGGAGGATAGAGTTTTGCTTTTACAGTCCAGGCTGGTCTTGAACTCAAGTCTGTTTCCAACTTAGTGTGGCCTTCCTTTTGAGTGGTAGACTCATAGAAATAAACTTGAAACTGAGATTTAGTACTTATTTGATTGAATATATTATCTTCAAGAGACTTAATGTAAGTTTTATGAAAATTTACCCAATAGAAAGAAGAATAAATCCCATCGGGACATTAAGCGAATGCAGTGTGAGTGTACACCTCTTTCTAAAGATGAAAGAGCTCAAGGTGAAATAGCGTGCGGAGAAGATTGCCTTAATCGTCTCCTCATGATTGAATGGTAAGTAAAATGCCCTGCTCTTCCTCAGCTCTTCAGTATGTGTCTCTAAATATGAAAAATAACTAAGGATATAATTTTAAGCTTTTCCCTACATGTGAGTATTTATAAGCAATAAAATCTCCAGTGTTTAATAGAAAACGGATAATAAGACATATTTCTCCTGCATTGGTCATTAGATTATAGCATCTGGGACGTAAGTTCTATACAAAACAATTCTATTGCTAATATTAATAGTCTATTACTATTCTTTTTTTTTTTTAAGATTCATTTGTTTATTATGTATGTTAGTTATTTTCGCTGTTACCCTGCAAGAAAACGTCACGAAACACGACAGAATCCGCTAATAGAGTTTATTGGAGAACAAGGATAGTGAGTGCCCGTATGGGGGAACACGTGTGTGAGGAAGAGAGATCAGTTATGGCGGCTCTTTATAAGGCGGGGCGTGTCCAGGTAGACGTAATGACATAGGCATGCCGCGCGTTTGTGTGGCTACGTGACATCACGGACCCTGGTCACGCGAGTCGCCTTGACCCAGAAATGGCTATCTTGACCTATTTGGCCAGGCGGATGTGTCCGCCAGGCATATACAAACATGCCCAACCCCTTCATTGTATACATTGTTCTGCCTGAAGGTGAGAAGAGAGCACCATATCTCATTACAGATGGTTGTGAGCCACCATGTGGTTGCTGGGAGTTGAACTCAAGACCTCTGGAAGAGCAGCCAGTGCTCTTAACCACTGAGCCACCTCTCCAGCCCCTTCCTTTTTTCTTTTACTCCTTTTTTTTTTTTCCTCCTTTTTTTTCCTTTTTGAAATAAGATCTATTATGTAGCCCTGGACTCCCTATAGAGACCAAGCTGGCCTGAAACACACAGAGATGGCAGCCTCTGCCTCTGCCTCCGGAGTGTTGGGGTTAAGGCTTGTATGTCACCATGGTCAGCCTCTACTACTACTTTTAATTCAGTCCTCCTTTTACTTTTGTAATGCTTATGCCCCGAGGACTAAATTTTAAACTTTGATTATGAAATAAAACACTAAAATTTGAACATGCAAAAGGTGAAATACCTTTTCCCAAACCTCTCTTTGTAGTTTTCCCAGAAATATTAATGTGTACAACATAGGCATATGTATTTATAGTGTGTGTGTGTGTGTGTGTGTGTGTGTGTGTGTGTGTGTGTAAAAACAAACATGCTATGTATACTTTTGGATAATCAGAACTAATCAGAATTTCACATACAAGGCTATCTAATTCTTGGGGGGGGGCGTGGCCGGCAGGCATGTTTTTGTTTTTGTGTTTTTCTTTTCAAAATAGGGTTTTTCTGTGTAGCTCTGACTGTCCTGGATCTTGCTCTGTAGACCAGGCTAGCCTAGAACACAGAGTTCACCTGTCTCTGCCTCCTGAGTATTGGGATTAAAGGCGTGTGCCACCATCGCCCAGCCAAGCCTACCTAATTTTTTCCCTTAGCTACATTAGGTTTTCTGTTCATAGTTGACCATAGTAATTAATTTCCTGCTGGTACATACTTAATTATTATAATGTATAAAATGTTAAATATGTCTGCATTCAAAATGTTTCCTTTTTCTTTTTTTTAATTGTTGTTTGAGACAGAGTATATATATCCTTGTCTGGTCTGAAACTTGCTATGTAGACTACCCAGGCCTAGAACTCATGAGATTTACCTGCCTCTCTGCCTCCCAGTGTTAGGATTGAAGCCGTGTACCACCATGCCTGGCTAAAAATGTTTGATAGTTTGGTTTCTTTTCTTTTTCTTTTTCTTTTTAATTTTATGTGCATTGGTGCTTTGCCATGGGTGTCAGGTAACCTGGAACTGAAGTTACAGTGAGCTGTGAGTTGGGTACTGGGAATTGAACCCGGGTCCTCTAGAAGAGTAATCAGTGGTCTTAACCACTGAGCCATCTCTCCAGTCCCCCCCCCCCTTGGTTTTTCGAGACAAGGGTTTCTCTATGTAGACCTGGTTGTCCTGGAACTTGCTCTGTAGACCAGGCTGGCCTTGAATTTACAGAGATCTGCATGTCTCTGCCTTCCAAGCACTGGGATTAAAGATGTGCTCCTTCACTGCCTGGCTTGATAGCTTTTTAAAACTAATCTGATTTAGTTGAAAATTCTTTTTTCTTATTTTTTTATGTGTATGGATGTTTTTGCCTTCATTTATATCTAAGTACATGCCTGGTGCCTGTGGAAGCCAAAAGAAGATGCCCTGGAACTGGAGTTACAGACAGTTGTGAGCTGCCATGTTGGTGCTGGGAATTGAACTCCGGTCCTCTGGAAGAGCAGCCAGTGCTCTTAACCACTGAGCCATGTCTCCAACTCTTATTTCTATTTTTAATTTTGTGTTTGTGTGTGTGTGTACATGTATGTAGTTGCATTCAAAAGACCAAGTTGATGATTTGAATGGAAGTAAGAGGAAGTGCATTTAAACAAAATAAGTTACACTTCAGCAAAATAAGATTAATATGAAGTGTCTGTTGGTGTAAAATTAGTAACTGGGCTGGCAAGATGGCTCAGTGGGTAAAGGTCCTTATTATGAAGCCTCAGGGCCTGAGTGTTGATTCCCTGGCTTCTACATAATGGAAGGAGAGAACTGACTTCTAGAGTTGTACTCTAATTTCCACATGCATGCAAGATAAATAAATAAATATAATTTGAAGAATATTAATAACTGTGTGGTCAGACAACATATACATGATAACATAAAAGTTTAATAAGGTCTGTTGGTGCAGTTCTGATTAGCAAATCTAGTAACTGTCAGTGAATTCAAAGATTATGTACTGATGGGAATTGTATTCTAGACATCAGAAAGTGGCAGACAAGTTTTTCTTTGGATGATCAAATGGCTAGACTGTATTGTGGGTATGTTCCCTCAGGAGCAATATAGACACTGAATTCTAAGGATTGCTTTTGTGATGGAAGTGATACTATTGAGTAAGGGTCATTGGTTAGCCACACATAAACTATGCAATAATAATGGGATATCTTGCAAAGATGTTAAAATTCTTTATGGTATTTAAAGAATTATCTTTTATCCATTTCTCATTTCAGCTCCTCTCGATGTCCAAATGGAGATTATTGTTCGAATAGACGGTTTCAGAGAAAGCAGCATGCAGATGTGGAAGTTATACTGACCGAAAAGAAAGGCTGGGGTCTGAGAGCTGCCAAGGATCTTCCTTCGTAAGTTTTGTTTCAGTCACCTTTCACTTCATTTTTGTGTTACTGAATTTGATTAGGCATTTTATAGGAAAATGATTTATTTCAGTGATGTTTAGTAATGGTTATTATGTAGAATGACTACTTGGTGACTAGTTTGTTAAATTGATTTCTAGAAAATAAATAAAAGTCCTATTTTGGCCAGGTGGTTGTGGCGCACGCCTTTAATCCTGGCACTCAGGAGGCAGAGAGAGCCAGGCAGATCTCTGAGTTTAAGGCCAGCCTGGTCTACAGAGTGAGTTCCAGGGCAGGCACCAAAACTACACAGAGAACCCCTGTCTCAAATCAAAACAAGAAAAAAAAGTCCCATTTTTTTCTTTTTGTTTTTTGTTTTTTTTTTTTTGAGACAGGGTTTCTCTGTGTAGCTTTGTAGCCTTTCCTGGATCTCACTCTGTAGACCAGGCTGGCCTCGAACCCAGAGATCCACCTGCCTCTGCCTCCTGAGTCCTGGGATTAAAGGCATTTGCCACCACCTCCCGGCCCTGGCTTGATTATTTTTACTTTATATGTATGGATGTTTTGCCTCGATGTACGTCTGTGTACCATTTGTGTGCCTAGTGACAGAAGAAGTCAGAAGAGTGCATTGGATCCCATGGAATTGTAATTATAGATGGTTGTGAGCTGCCATCTTGGTTGCTGGGATATGAATGTTGGTCCTTTGGAAGAACGGCCAGTGTTCTTAATTGCTGAGCCGTCTCTCTAGCACCTTAATCTAAAAATGTTTGTCATGGGCTATTACAAAACTTTATTTATTGGCTATATTTTTCTGTGCCTACTTGAGTTTTGTTGTTTTTTGAGACCGGGTCTCATAGTGTAGCCCAGGCTGGCCTTGAACTCACAGGGATCCACTGCCTCTGCCTCCCAGTTGCTGGGATTAAATACACATACCACTTCGCCCAGCTGAGTTTTATTTGTATGCAGTTGTTGCTATTCGTCCCTTTTTTATTTATTTTTTATTTTTCATTTTTTTAAGATTTATTATGTATACAGTGTTTTATCTGCATGTACCCCTGCCCGCCAGAAGAGGGCACCAGATCTCATTACAGATGGCTGTGAGCCACCATGTGGTTGCTGGGAACTGAACTCAGGACCTCTGGAAGAACAGCCAGTGCTCTTAACCTCTGAGCCATTTCTCCAGCCCTTCCCTTTTTTTATTTATGTTTTGTTTTTTGTTTTTGTTTTTCCAGCCAGGATTACATTTAAAAAAAAAAAAGTCAGACATCTGGCTGGAGAGATGGTTCAGTGGTTAAAAGCATTTGTTCTTTCAGAGTCCCAGGGTTTGGGGTCCAGCACCCATTTGGCAGCTCACAACCATCTGTAACTCTGGTTTCAGGGGATCTGATGCCCTTTTCTGACTTCAGCACTAGGCATGCACATGGTACACAGACATATATGCACACAAAGCACTAGTCACATATATATATACATATATATATATAAAAGATGTCAGGTCTCTAGTTGACTCATTAGAGAATTAATTATTCTTTCATTCCTTGGTCCAAGATTTGTAATTTGCCAATTTTGAGCTCTCAGTGTTAATCTTTACTATCCCTTAGGTGTTAGACATCCATAGTAGTTACCATTTATTTAAACCTTTGGTATATTTATACAGGCCCCTGGACAATTCACTTCTGTAAGAGTAAAGTTTGTCCTTCACTCTTATATCGTTTTCTCAGTCTTTTTTTTTTTTTTTTTTTTTTTTTTTTTAAGATTTATTTATTTATTATGTATACAGCATGTATGACCAGAAGAGGGCACCAGATCTCACTATAGATGGTTGTGAGCCACCACGTGGTTGCTGGGAATTGAACTCAGGACCTCTGGAAGAGCAGTCGGTGCTCTTAACCTCTGAGCCATCTCTCCAGCCCCGTTTTCTCAGTCTTTATTCTAAACATTTCTAAATGGGCTGTACTCTGCTAGCTGTCTGAAAAGCATGCGAACGTATTATAATGTCATGATTTCCAGTTGGTTGTAGAGTATACATTATGTAAGTTGTTATTACTTCACATGACCTCATTGGAGTTATTTGTGAAACTTCATTATCCTTGTTCATAGCAGAGTTAGGCAACTTCCATTTGGTCTTTAGGCCAAATCCAGGTCTGAAAGCCTGAATGCTGCTTTACACCTTTTATGTAGTTTCTTCCTCTCCCCTTCCTCTCCTTTTGTTTTCTGGTGTGAAAGAAATAGAGTTATCTTGAGTTATTCTTAGGAATATCTCTTTGCATAAATAAAGCTCCTTCATTGCCTTTTTTTGTTTTTTGTTTGTTTATTTTTTTCAAGACAAGGTTTCTCTATGTAGCTTTGGAGCCTGTCCTGGAACTCAATCTGTAGACCAGGCTGGCCTTGAACTCACAGAGATCCCACAACCTCTGAGTGCTGGGATTAAAGGTGTGTGCCACCACGCCTGGCCTTCATTGCCATTTTTGTACAGCTGCTTTATGCAAATTCCTGATACATGTTCTGGGCAGTGAGACCAGCCAAGAAGCCAGAGACAGATTTGATTTTGATTATCATTAAAGAACTCTGAAAGTAAGGGCAACAGAGGGGCTGCAGCTGTATGTAATATTTCCTAACCATTTTCAATGTCATACTTTGTTCAGTGCTCTTTCCTAGCTGTGAATGACCGTTTGTAAGCCATACTTAAACTGCTTGTGAGTGTGTGCGCGCCGCTGCCCCTCTCCTCCCCCGTGTGTGGTGCTGAAGGGTTAACTCAGGGCCTTGCATAATGCCAAGTATGTACTTTACTAGTGAGCCTCTCAGCACAAACATTTGTTTTAATATGCAGATAGAGAAAGAATATGCCTCTTGGAAGTATGTATAAAAGTTTCTTAGACTCGATGGTCTTTTAATTTTTTTATTTATTTATTTATTTATTTATTTATTTATTTTTTGGTTTTTCGAGACAGGGTTTCTCTGTGTAGCTTTGCGCCTTTCCTGGAGCTCACTTGGTAGCCCAGGCTGGCCTCGAACTCACAGAGATTCGCCTGGCTCTGCCTCCCGAGTGCTGGGATTAAAGGCGTGCGCCACCGCCACCACCACCCGGCTTCAATGGTCTTTTTAAAGGAAAGAAGTATTTTAGGAAAGCAGTAGGTGATGTATGCCTATTGTCTTGCTACTCAAGTGACTGAGGCAGGGGGGTCTCAGGTTCAAGGCCAGCCTGGGCATTGAGTACATGATAAATATTTTTCAGTATTTCTTACTAGTTTTGTTTGGATTTGTTAATTTCCAGTAGAGATCCTAGGCTGTAAGTGCTGTTCTTTCATTGTTTTGTAGGAACACCTTTGTCCTGGAATACTGTGGAGAGGTACTTGATCATAAAGAGTTTAAAGCCCGGGTGAAAGAATATGCACGGAACAAAAACATCCACTACTATTTCATGGCCCTGAAAAATGATGAGGTGAGCAGCCTGGATGTGTTTATTTTGGAACAGATATGAACACTGTTGCATTGGGGATGGGGGTGTGTGTGGTATACTGATTTGTCATTAAAGTAACAAAAATTGATGCCAGAAGAAATGAACAAAATTAAATTGCTAACCGTGGTGACCAGGGCCTATAATTTCAGCACTGGTGAGATGGGGGCAGGAAGATCAGGAATTCAAAACCATCTTCATCTGTATTGGGAATTTGAGGCCAGCTTGTGCTGTGTAAAACTCTGCCTCAAAACAAAACAGGAAGGATCAGAACAGTATAGTTTCTATTTGTTTATTAAAGAGTGGGAGGTGATGTTTATATGTAAATACAAGCATACATGCTTCATATGACAACTTTAAAAATCATAGATGATTCCCCAGAATGTTTTTATGTGTGTTACATTTTAATGCTGAGATATTTAGAAATGTCTGTCATATTTAAAAGTGATATTCATGAGCTTGTTACTTGTTGATACAAATAATAACTCTTACAAAAATAGTTTCTCAACATTTTTTGTGAGAAATGACATGTTAATGAAGTCTTTTGCATTATTGTCTCTTCAATGTGTGACTTAGATCCTTATATCTGCCTCTCTAGTCAAGGTAGAAATGCTAAATCTAGGGACTCTAAACCCACTTATTATCACCCTTTGTATGGCCTCTCAGATTTTTACTCCAGGGCATTTGAACATATACTTAAGTTGTAGAGCTACTGAACTATGGCACAGCACTTGTTTTAAAAGGAGTTATTTCACATATGAGATTGAAATGCCGTAAAATATAAGAAATGGCTAAAAGTAGGTAAGAGAGACAAGACATTATTTTCTGTTTTGTTTTTGAGGCAGGATCTCACTTTGTAGCTTTGCTTACCTAGAACTCAGTAGGCTGGCTTGGATGCTTAGTGATCCTCCTGTCCTACCTCCCAAGTGCTGGGATTAAAGGCATGAGACACTGTGGCCTAGGACTTGGTAAGTACTTCAGGATGACCTTGAATTTCTGATCTTCCTGCCTCTGCCTCTCAATTTCTAGGATTACAGGCATGTGTTACTATGCCTGGTTTTATGAAGTAAAAGTATTGATGGTTGAACCCAGGATTTCTACATTCTAGACAAACACTGACTGCCCCAACAGATAATTTTGCCTTTAAACTATCTGTATTTAGCAAATCTTCCAAAAAAGCAATTAGCCATTTTTTACTTTGTTATAGAAAGTTCTCTAAGATAGGGTAAGAAGCAAAGGGATGTATGTGTTTTTTACCTTAAAATTGCCTTAATGCTTTTTTTTTCAAAATGCGTGGATATTTTAAGATCTCATTTAAAAACTCTTCTTTCCCCCAGATAATAGATGCCACTCAAAAAGGGAATTGCTCTCGTTTCATGAATCATAGCTGTGAGCCAAACTGTGAAACCCAAAAAGTAAGTTGATGTAAATTTATTTAAAATTCGAAATACTTATTCAAGATTGCTATTTTGGCCATTAATTTTAATTTCTGTATTAGAGGTACTCTTTTAATTTTTTTTCCTGTTCTACTTTATTTTCATTTTGGAATAAATTTAGATTTATAAAAACACAAAAATAATAGCATTGCAAAAATAGTAGAGTGTATGTCCATATACCATCCCTCACTTACCTTCTCCAAGTGTTTATTTAATGTAGTGTGTAATAATCATAATTCAATGATACTATCCAAGGAAATTTTGATGAATCAAAAGACTTTACTATAATTATATTTACTTTTTTAAAGTAACATTTATGTTGTCACGTGTGTGCATGCATATGTATGTGCTCTCATGTATATGTGTGTGTACCCATAAGCTTGTAGAGGTTGGAGGCAATCTTGCAGGAGTTGAGTCTTTTACCATGGGTACATGGGATTCAACTCAGTTGATTGCTTACTAGCAAATGCTTTTACCTGATGAGCCATCTTGCCAGCCTTTTAATATAATTTTTACAGCTGTAATTTTTCTAGTCTAAAATTCAGCCCTGAAATTGTTACATTTGATTGCTTCCTTGCCTATAATTATTTTAGATTCTATTTCAAAAATGCCATAATATAGACTTAAATCTGAATTTTCACAAAGTCCAATGGTTATTGTCATATTCAGATTCTTTTTTTGTAAGTAATTTTTTTTATTTTAAAATTTGTTATGTCTGTCGGTGTTTTGCTTGCATGTCTGTCTGTGCACTAGGTGTGTGCAGTGCCTACAGAGTCCAGAAGAGGGTATCAGATTTACCTGGGACTGGAGTTAGAGCTAGTGTGAGCTACCGTATAGTTGCTGGGAATTGAACCCTGGTCCTATGGCAGAAGGCTAATGCTCTTGACCAGTGAGCCATTTTTCCAGCCTTTCCTCTTCCACCCTTTTCTTCCTTTTCCTTCTTTCTTCTCCTATTGTACTTCTCCAGCCCCCTTTCTTTTGAGACAGGGTCTCACTATGTACAGCCTTAGCTGGTCTGGAATTTGCCTTGTAGACCGGTTGGCCTCAAACTTAGAGTGATTGCCTGCCTCTGACTCCTGAGTGCTGGGATTAAAGGCGTGTACCACTAGGCCTGACTACTTTTTCTTTAATAAAGAGATTTGTATTTATTTATGTGTAGTGTGAATGTCTGTGTGAGTATATGCCACTTGTGTCTGAGTGTCCATGGAGGCCAGAAGAGAGACATTGGATTCCATGGAGCTTGAACTACAGGAAGTTATGAGTGGCTGGATGTGGATGCTGGGAGGTGAACTTGGTCCTCTAGTAGAACAGCAAGTGCTCTTTAACCATTGAGCCATCTCTCCAGCCCTCTATATTCAGATTCTTTATCAAGACTTCAGGTGCCAGGCTGGAGAGATGGCTCAGAGGTTAAGAGCATTGGCTACTCTTCCAGAGGTCCTGAGTTCAAGTTCCAGCAACCACATGGTGGCTCACAACCATCCATAATGAGATCTGGTACCCTCTTCTCTGGCTTGTAGGCTTATAGAACACTGTATACATAAGTAAATCTTAAAAAAAAAAATACTTCAGGTGCCAATTGGACTGTTTTATAACATTCATGTGGCACAGATAGCCAAAATAGAGAGGGATGAGAAATTCTAGGTTAAGGACTTGGAGAGATAGCTCAGCGGTTAAGAGCACTTGTTCTTGCATAGGTTGAGGGTTCAATTCCTAGTACCACATGGTGCTTCACAATGCTTATAACTCCAGCCTTTGTCTGACCTCCATGGGCATACTTGGAGGCAAAACACTCATACACAGAATAAAATAAAATTCTTAAAAAAAATAAAAAGAAAGGACAAGGAGGATTAGCTTAGTTAAGAAAGTGTTTGTTGTACAGACCTGGTGACCTATCTGAGTTTGGATATCTGAGCTCCACAATTTAAAAAGTGAGATGTGCTAGTTGGCATCTGTAATTCTAGCGCTCCTATAGCAAGGTGGGAAGTGCAGACAGGGGAATGACCTGGAAACTTGTGGGCTAGCTAGTCTGTGACTAAGTGGTAAAAACAAGAGAGACCCTGCTTCAAAACAAAGTAGAAGATGGGTTGGAGATGCGGCTCAACAGTTAAGAGAGCTTTCTGTTCTTACAGAAAACCTGGGTGTGGTACTGGGTTTGAACTCAGGTTGTGATACTTAGTGACACTAAGAATCCCCTACCTGATTTTTTTTTTTTTTTTTAAGACTAAATGAGCTTTCATACATGTAAATGTATGTAAGTTTAAAAAGCTGTGTTTTTTCTGTTTGCTGTGCTGGAGAGTAAATACTAGGTCTTGTGTTTGCTAGTCATGTGCTGTCCATTTAACTACATTCTCCATCCAGTAGCAGTTCATTTTATTGTATTACAGGCAGTTTATAGATACTGAATCTTATAGTCTATTAAATGAGAATGATATGTTGGTTAGTTTATTTAAGGAAAAATCAACCCATTTGCTCTGAGAAAACACTATATTACATAAAGATCCATATATGCATAATTCACTCACATGATGATGGTCTTTATACATACGCATGCACAAACATTAGTCAGTTACTAATGTCTATTCCCTTCAAAACATTTCAGTGGACTGTGAATGGACAACTGAGGGTTGGATTTTTTACTACCAAACTAGTTCCTTCAGGCTCAGAGTTAACATTCGACTATCAATTCCAAAGATATGGGTAAGTAATGGTTTTGCTCTATTTTGCTGCTTCTGATATGGAAAATAGATGTTCAGATACAGAGATATAAAATTCTCATGTGAATTACTCAGAATTAATATATACTATCAATTCTCAACTATAGTATACCATCATTTTGTTTTTCCTATCATGTGATTTTTCTGGCCACTAAGGAATTTACAGTATAGGAACTATGTGATATTCCTCTGCACTCAATATAATAAAACTTTACTATAGGGCTGAGGATGTATTCAGTTGATAGAATGCTTTCCTAGCATGCAGAAATCCCTGGTTTTGACTCCTAGCACTGAATAAAAAATGGAGTGTGGTGGTGCATGCCTGGAATCCCATCATGTAGGACCGTGGTTCTCAACCTTCCTAACACTGCAGCCCTCTACAGTTCCTCATGGTGTGGGGACCCCCAACCATACAGTTACTTTCGTTGCTACTTCATGACTGTCATTTTGCTACTGTTGTGACTCATCATGTAAATATATGTGTTTTCCAGTGGTCTTAGGCAACCCCTGTGAAAGGGTTGTTTGACTCCCCAAAGGGATCGTGACCCACAGGTTGAGAGCTGCTGATTGTAGGAGGTGGAGGCAGTAGGATCAGAAGTTCAAGGCCATTCTTGCCTATGAATCAAGTTTAGGACAGCCTCGCCTAGATGAGACCCTTTCTCAAAAAAAAAAAAAAAAACGAAAGAAGAAAACTAATTCATTATAGAAATGCCAACTCTGAACATATATGTGTGAAGAGAATAATATCCTTATTTATCTATCATTTATCAACTCTTGGCTAATTTTGTTCGACCTATATTGTACTCTTATTAATACCTTTTGGGAGTTGGAGAGATGACTCAGAGGTTAAGAGCACTGGCTGTTACTTCCAGTGAACTTGGGTTCATTCCCAGCACTCACATGGCAGCTCACAACTCTCTGTAACTCTAGTTGGATCAAAAGATCCAACACCCTCACACAGACATACATGCAAACAAAACACAAATGCACATAAAATAAAAATAAATAACTTTTTGAAGGTTGGGTGTGGTGGTGTACTACTTTGATTCCAGCAGTTGGGAGGTCAAGGCAGGTGGACTCTGAGTTCAAGGCTAGTCCAGGTCTGCATACTGCATAGTAAATTCCAAGCCAGCCAGGACTCTATAGTGGGACTGTTACTTTAGCAAGGCACAGTGGTACATGCTTGTTTTCCCCACACTCAAAAAGCAAAAGGATCAAAAATAAATAAAACCAATAAAGTTAAAGGGTGGAAATTTGGAGTAAACTATAAAACTTTATAGTTTCTTCCTCCCCAGGTTATATCTTTGTGAATTGATAGCTTTTGATGCTTATATTAAAAGGCACAGAGATTCAGTTTCCTGGATGTTGTAATCATTTTAGGTGAAGGTGTAATTTTCTTTCTTTGTCCAATGTTTTTATCAGTGGTACTTTTCTCCATAGTGATGCTTTCTTGGGTGTTCGTTCACATAGTTCCTGTGTCAGAGTTAGTCCAGTTCTGAGACTGTCTCCTTATAAACCAGGACACATGCCAAGCAGTATTTCTGTTCTGACTACCTGCTTTTCTCGTCGTGTATTCACTAGATAAGTTACAGACCAGGTTCTGTACAGGATTCACACTGTTTCTCTATGTTTTCCTTTTCTGAGGGCAAAGAAACTGGACATGTTCATGAATCCTTGCTTTGTTCGTAAAACACTTTTTCCTCCTCTGATTGGTACTCTGTCTCTTTACACACACACACACACACACACACACACACACACACCCTCACTCGTACTTTTAAAATATTCATTTATGTTTTCTTCCGGTAACTTTGGGTACAAAATTGCAGAGGTGGTTTCTATCCAGACCTGTAGAGTTAAGTCAGTATTCTTTTCTACCACTTTCCTTGTTTCCATGGTTTTATTTAATTAATTATTATTATATTTGATATTACAGGAGGTCATCCTATGTGATACGTTTTTAAATCAAATGTTTCCTTTTGAGTGTCCTGATGATATTGTATTTTATGTTTTTTAATAAATGGATCTTATTTCTTTTTGGTGTACCAATTAAACATTGATCTATAAATGATGGTTGTCTAAGCTGTATAAGGAATTTTATTTCTAGCACAAATATGTATAGAGTCTCTTATTTTCATGCATCAATGGTCTTATAAAATCGAGAAATCATTAAGTAATTGGCCCGTTTTATCTAACAGGTAATAAAAGATTAGGAAAATGATGAAGCCAGTCCAGGTGGTGCAGGCCTATAATCCAGTACACGAGAGGCTGACGCAGGAGAGAGACAGTAAAAGTTAAACAGGAGAAACTGTCTGAGAAATAAAAAGTAGAAAGAGGACTGGGAATAAAGCTTACCAGTAGAACCTGTCCAACTTGTGTAACTCATGGATTGAATCTCCAGTCTCTCTCTCCCTCCCCCCCC
>CABHPH010115256.1:0-30558 GCA_902168325.1 Peromyscus nudipes
CCCCCCCCCCCCCCCCCCCCGACTGGGGATTGAACCCAGGGCCTAATGCGTGCCAAACACACACTGTACTGAGCTGCATCCCTCACCATCCCTTTTCTCATCCCCCACCCCCTCACAGTGGTCAGGAAAGGAAGGCAGCAGAGAGCCTCAGTGCGATCTTGAGAGGAAGAAAGGAGAACTGAAATACCGTTGAGCGATCTAACCTCCTGTCAGAATTGGTCAGGCAGCTTGAATTTGGGGGTAGTTAGCACACTTCACAGTTCTCACACCTGCCGCAAATGCGGAACACAGGAAGGAGCAGAGGCTGCGCCAAGCGGGATGCCACTGAGGACAATGGCAGGCTTTTCAGCTCCGTGGGGGAGTGTATGCCACGCTTCCTTGTGAGAGCCAGAAGACCAGCCTATGAGCAAGACCCAGGGACACTCTGGTCATCCCTAAAGTCGACTCAAGTGTCCTGCTGGCCCTGGAACATTCTGGTGGAAAGAAGCCCAAGGACACTGAGAGAGAGCACCCGTCCTCCTAAGACTAACCTTGACCAGTCAGCAATGAAAGCTCAAAGTTGGCCTGCTGTCAGTCTTGAACACTTTATGTGAAGTCTCAGAGACAAGAGATCAAAGATGGAGGAAGGGGCACGGAGGGAAGGAAGCTGATGTGATTGGTTCAGCTCATCAAGAATAGATGTTTATGTTGCAAGGTCCCTGCTGAGGTCTAAGCAGCAGTGACAGGATCCTGTGAGCCCGAACCCTGTGTGAAGATCAGCCCTGCATCCTGCTGGCATCAGGGAGTGAGAGCAAGTGTCCCGTGCCCTCGTCTGACCAGCAGCATTCTGTTGCTGCAGAATTGGTGAAACTGAAACATTTGTCGCATCAGCTCCTCATTTCCTGCTTCCTCTGACCCTTTGCCCCACTCCTCCGACATGCCCTTTGGGAGCTCAATAAATATTTGTGGACGAAGAAGATCATCGCTAAAAATATGTTCCAATTGATGGGACTTGTCTCTTGCCACTTGAGTGTCATAACCCCATGAGAACTGATTCCCTTTGTCTTAATAAAGTCTTATCGCCCATCCTTTATTAGAGAAGGTGTGTGTGTGTGGTGTGCATGTGGTGTGTGTGTGTGTGTGGTGTATATGTGTGTGTGTATGTGTTTGGTGTGGTATGTGTGTGTGTGTGTGTGTGCGTGTGTGGTGAGTATGTGTGCACTCCTGCATGCATGGGTGTGTGTGCACACATGAGTGTCCGTGTGTGTGTGTGTGTGTGTGTGTGTGTGTGTGTGTCCGTGTGTGTGTGTGTGTGTGTGTGTGTGTGTGTGTGTGTGTGTGTGTGTTAAGGTCTCACTATGTAGTCCAAGCTTGTCCTAAACTCACACTCTTCCTGCCTGGGCCTCCTAAGTGCAGACATGTACCACAACGCCCTGTTGAGAGGATTCATTTCCTTAATGGGTTACACTTACCCATCCACCATTCTGCTGGATCCAAGGGGAGAAGTATTCTTTTAGGTACTTGGTTCCAAAACCCAGCATCCTATTCATTGGGTGGTTGTCTATGGCTGTGAGCTTGGCTATGGCGTCTATTGCAAGGGCAGCCTTAAAACCCTGAGCTTTGACTTCTGATTCTCCTCTGGTGTCTACATCCCTCAGGAACAGGTTTGTGATGGTCTTGAACACTGAGTACGACAGCCCATCCTGGAAGCTGCTCATCAAAGCCTTGTCTTTCTTCATCTGTGTATGAGAGGAGGAGAGATTAGGAGGCATGTGGAAGGCCATGCTTGCACTCAAAAGCACCAGTACAAAGACCCTGGATTGCGTTTCAACCATGGCACAGCCTCCTATAGAGTCAAGTGGAGCCGGGTACCTGCTCTATGGATTCCTTCCATTGGTATAAATAAGGACAAAACTGAAAATCTCATTCAACATTCAGGTACTTCCCAAACACCAAGTATGGAAAGGTGTCACGGGTGACTAAGAGCCGGGTGCTTACCCATGGCCCACAGTCAAATGGGAATGACTAGTAGTGCTGTGTGCTTTTCAAGAGGCAGGATTACGGATGAGGTCTGAAACCCAGTAATGTCTTAGGGGTAGACTCTGCCCTACCCGCTCACGGCAGTGCCATCTTGGGGATACTACTCATTTTTCCTATCTTTTTCTTTTATCTCTAAACAAGCATAATGATAGTACAGTGTTAGACATGAAGGGTGAGTTCTAGGGGCACAGCGGGGCCATGGAAGACTCCCCACACATATTTATTTACTAAAAAAAAATGAGAGAGGGGGGCTGGTGAGACGGCTCAGTGGGTACTTGCTGCCAAGCCTAAGTTTGACCCCCAGGATCCCTGGTGGAAAGAGAACACAGGCTCCCGCCCGTTCTCTGACCTCTATGTGTGTCCCATGGCACATGTTCATCCCACTCCACCTCCACGTGAATAAACAATAAATGTAAAAAAAAAATCCATAGATTCCTTTCCCATCATTCTACCCAATTGATTTCACCTCCCACCTCTTCCTCGAACCGGGATCTCTGTGGACTGATGCTAGAGTTCTGTATGCACAATGCTATAAGCTTCCCTGTCCTCTGAGGTCCACTCTCCCCTTGCCAGTGATCCAAAGCTCACACAAGCCACCCTCTTCTCTTTAGCCCATTGTCCCTGGTTTTCACTCTATGCCTTCCCTAGGCCTTTTATCCCTTTTTGTCATGATTTTCTGGGCACGTGTCTGGCAAGGCTATTGGAGAGGAACTGGGGTCATGCCAAGACTGCCATTTTATTCTGCTTTTCCCTTCTGCAGAAGCCCCCACACGCATTGTCCCTGGACCCGACTTCCTCCCAACAGGTCCTGACCACAAGGGAAGAATCTGTAAGCTAGATCCTGGTGGACAGACCCCAGAGATAGGGCATGGTCTATGGGCACAAAAGAAAATGACTTCTGGCTGCACTGTGGGCTTGTTCTTCAGTGTCACCCGAGGACAGCTGTCTCACTTCCTAATGAGAAGGGTGGGTCTCCACTTCTCCACTGACGGGTCCCCAAAGTTTCACTAGCCTGCCTCTCTGGGTGTATTCCTAAGACAGACTTTAAACAGGCACAGTCCAGCAACTGTATGGGGGATTTCAGAGGGGACCCCAGCCTTTGAGCAACTATGAGACACATATCCAGGCTGCTGAGAAATTGCAAACATCCAGACTCCCCTGAGGTTCAGTTACATGAGAAGGAGACTGATAAACCTATGCAGAAATTTTTCATTTTTCCAGTGTCTTTTCTCACAATAACACAGTTGCATTTCTAGTTTCCAGAAATTCCAAGGAGGCTCCAGAAGATTTACTTATGTTTTCCAAAGTGATTCATTTTTGAGATGCTGCCAGTATGAAGATGCAGACTCCAAGGGAAATAAAATTTAGGACTAAGTGGAAGCCAGGACTCTGGAGAGGACGAGGGTCAGAGCCTGGTGCACAATTCCATTGTCCTGCCCTAGTGCGTGGGCGCAGACAGGAATCACATTAGCTCCAGGAGCTTCATACCTCTCTTCCCAGCTGATCCCCTGAGTATTTCAGCAGCTCAACAATTTTGCTTATTATTTCATCTTCTCCATCTGTTGGGGGAGAGGGAAATTCCAGTTATTTCTTTCAAGACAGTCACAAAATAATAAATGTTTCCTTCCAGTGGCGATGTTTGTGGCATGGTCAGGGATGGAGAAAGAAGCTAGCATCCAAATCCTTAGCTGATAAATCTCACCATTCGTTCAAGACTTCTCCAGTCCCATCCCTTGTTTCTTTGCTCAGTCCCTCTCTCCTCTCCCAATTCTCACTGAGAAACTTATCACCTATTTACTATATGAATACTGTTGAAGACATCAGTTCCACTACACATAACCCTGCCCATGAAGATACTTAGGAGACATTTCCCTCTTATTTTTATATAATTTTTATTTTACTTTGCCACTAAGCAATAACTACAGCCTACCCCCACTCTGCCTCCTAGGGGTCAAACAGAGCCTCATGTTTCTAGACAAATGCTCCACCACTGAGCCACATACACACCTCTTTTTCTTGTTTTCAGATTATTCCTCAGCAGATGGTACTTTTGTTAAATATAAATCCCCTTTGTGTGTGTGTCTATGTGCATGTGGAGGAGAGCAAGGGTCTACGCTGGATGTCTTCTCCATCAGTTTTTGAGACGGGACCTCTTACTGAACTAGAACTCAGCTGGACTGACTGGCCAGACAGCCCCAGATCCCCTTTTCTGTACCATCCCTGTCAGGTTGCACAGGCACACGCCACTGTGCACAGCTTCGAATGGGAGCTGAGAATCTGAACTCAGTCTCTGAGCACAGAGAACACCTTACCAGCTGAACCAACTTCCCAGTCCCATAAACCCCACATCTGATCGTATTTCTACCTTTGTCAGAAAGCATGGAGCTAAATTTATAGCCCAAATGTGGAGTGACATTTTCCTGGCCTACATTTGGGGACCAATCTCATTCGTAAGTCCTTTTTATTTTCTTATGTATTTTTTAACATTATTTTTAAACTTGGTTGGTTTTTATGTGATTAAAATTTATACCCTGTATTTCCATGTCTCTACAACAATGTGGGGTACATGGGAATAAAATGAACAAGTTCCTGAGTTTCCCAGGATGAAATGGAAGTTGGATAAAAAATGGCTATTGTTGGCATGGACTTGGATGGCTTTTTTCACAACTTGCTACTTAGTAAACATAACGGTGAAAATGATCGTTACTACAGAACAGAATCCAAACAGAGAAATGTCAGTTACTGAAGGAATTGAGTTTCTGACTTACAGCCCAGTCTCTGAGGCAACACAGGACCCACATGTTTATCTTGGCTAGAGGCAAGGGAGGCCAGGGAATTAATGTAGCAAAGCCCCAGAAGGTGTAGGGAGGAGGAGCAGAGTGAGGAGAGTGATAACCTGGGACTCACCATGCCTGAGAGAAAACAGGCGTAAATCTCCATAGCCCTGGGCATATTCTCTCCTTCAGTCTCTCCAGGAAAGATGCTGTGCTGGAGTCCTGGATTCCTCCCGAATGCAGGGGAGGGGTGCCTTGGCTTTAGCTCGTCTGAGGATATCACTTTCTACCTCCCAGGCACACTTGGGATGGCCACAAAGCCCCAGCTCTTTCTTTTCGGCACACATGGAAGTCTCCTCACTCAGAGCCCTGCGGCAGTTTTTAGTTTCAGATGTACGGCAGACAGCCACAGCTCTGTTTTGGGGTCTGAGATACACTGATGCCTTTGTGGGGGAGGACTTTTGCTTTGTCCTTCACGATGCTACAGGCCCAGGAGCCACTTCGTCACCGTCCTTTATACCCTCTATTAGAGGTTGGGGAGAGAGAGCTCAGAGGAAGGTCAACGGTGAAGGATGGTGGAAGCTTCCTTCTTCCTTCTATTCTTCTCTCTGAGCCCAGGCTTTCCATGAGGCCTCTAGAATCTCTAGTAGTCCCAGCCACCGCTATTGTGTGGGGCAGTGACTGACCTAATCTGGTCCCTAATTCTCACGTTTTCAGCATCTTCTGATCCAGACCTGGTATCGCTAGATCAAATACGAATTGTTCCTCACAGGTTCATGCTTTGAATGCCTGTCCTCAACTGCTGGCCCTGTTTGGGAGGTTGTGGAGGTTTTGGGAGCTGGGGCCTGACTGGAGGAAGCAGAGCACTGAGGGTGGGCCTGTGAGGTATACTATGACTGGCCTCGTCTGCCTTTCTGTGCTTCCTGGTTGACTGCATAATGGACAACTACCCTCTGCTGTACCCCACTGCCGTGTTCTTCTGCCTAAATGCATGTGGTCCAGCAAACATGGATGGAACCTTCCGAGACTGTCAGCCAAAATAAAGATTTTCACCCTTAAGTTGCTTCTGGTAGGCATTTTTCTCACAATGGCAAGAAAAATAACTAACACATTGGGTGTCTGACAGCCCTGGGTGTTTCCCATGAGTCCTGGGTTGGTTGATGCTCCAACTCCATGCACGACCGTTATAACATGATGAGAGCTGACATTTCCTCCTCTCCCTCCACAGGAGACTTTTTTTCTGACTTAGCAGTGAGCCAATGTGTTAATTCAACACGCTCATGGCATCTCTGTGTCATGGGCCAATGTCTTAAGCTAGAGCTCAAGGGCTCCATCATGTTGCTGTGAAGCAGGCTGAAATTCCCAATGCACAGGGCCCTGGGCTGCATACACACATACATGCCCATACACTTCTATCTGGCACGTGCTCAACCCAACACACTCAACAAGGAAGGCTTACCTTTCTTAGAATCGCAAGTTCTAGCGCCTTCCAATCGGAAGTACGGAACCTCTGGGATACTCTCTTTGAACTTGTGGCCGCCTCCCTGGCTGTGGCTATCTTCTGGTGGTGGCCACAAGCAAACAATTTCAGCCACTCGGTTAGCGATACAAGCAACTTTGGGGTCCACAGCTGAAACAAGAAAAGAAATGCTCAGAGGGTATCCCCAGAACTAGGGCTGCTGTACGGACTGCCCAGTTGCTTAGGATGAAGAGGCCAGCCTAGCATGAGAGGACTATGTCCGTGTTTGAGGTGGGGCATTCCTCAGAAGGGACTAGCAATTCCCCAGTAGAGGCTGGGATGAGGGGGCAGTATACAGCTGCCCTTCCACAGCCTCATCTTTTCCCCCTTGCCAAGGAACACTAAAGGAGCGGGGAGGTGGCACATTGCTTGACAGAATGCTCATGGTACTTTTATTTTTATTCTTTTAAATTTATTTACATTTGGGGACACCCTTTATACCTTGGAGGGGTGGCCTTACAGTGCACAGGAGAGTTCAATAGTTTGATACTCCTTGATCTTATAGCCACAACTTGCCCCCTTTATGTTTAATAGAAAACATTCAAGTTATACTTATAGGTAAACATGGTTGCATAGACACAGCCAGGTGTGGTGCTCCACATCTGTAGCTCAGCACTAGGATGCCAAGGCTGCAGGATCATGAGTTCCAGGCCAGCCTGGGCTACAAAGTAAGACTATCTCAGAAGAACAAGTATATGAAATACAACTCAACCTTCATGAATTTGTAATCCGGGGAGTGATATATCATGTGTTTCCACTTGGGGCAGGAAGGTTTACATGGCATAGACTCCCTTATTGTTATTGCCAATCTGATGTAAGCCAGCTTTATGTCTGCTTGAGGAAAGCATGGTGGAATGGGCAAGGACATGACTGACTTGTTGGGCAGGAAACCTGTCACTGCTTTTCCACCAATCACTTCATTGTAGGAACTTGAGGTGGCTCTGTGTTTGGCGCCAAATGGAGCAGCTGAGTCGAATCACACAGTGCTTGGAGGTTGTTCATTCATTCGCAAGATTTAATGATGAGGAGTTGATCAAGAGGTCGAGGTCAGCCTAGGCTACATAGCGAGGCCTTGTCTCAAATAGCAAGTAAATAAATATACAAATATATACATAGAGTGAGCCGAATACTCTAGAAAGAAAGCCATCTCTGTCTTTCTCTTTTCTTCCTGCTTAAAATGGAGATGTGATGTCTAGACATGCATAAAACTATGTTCTATGGTTATGTACATAGTAATATACGGTTATTCAGCCTCAGATACAATTTGGTCAATAAACCCACTTTCTGTTTTAGCTGAAACTTTTATTCTTAATCTCACCTGAAAGTTATTTTTTCTTCACTTATCTCCCCTGAAAAGGGGGGAGGGTGATCTGAACAGTTTCTTTTGAAAATGTGTGTGTTGGTGGGGAAGCCAAGTGATACTTCTGTTGTGTCGTTTACTCCAGGCAATGGGGAATGAAGAAACGTCCTGTCTCCCTGTGCAGGCCACAGTGACTGACAGGTCTCGGGAAGGGGGGGGGGGCGGCACCCAGCTCTGATAGCTGCTGCCTGTGTTGGGAAGGATGAGGCAGGAGAGGAAGACACTGAGCAGCTCCTCACTCTTGGCTCTCCTGCAGGCTCAGCCGTCCTCGGATTTAGGGAGTAGATGCTTCAATTTGCTCAGAGTTAAACGAAGCTGGGAAGATAGATGGTCTCTGTGTGGTCCAGGCTGTGTCTCCTCCAGCAATGCCCCCAGAAATTCTCTCTGCCCCTTCAGTGACAGGTTCCGCATATCCTCTGGACCCTGGGTCCTCATGGCCTAACTGAAGTATAAGTTTCCTTGGCCACAGAATGGTCCGAGCCATCCACACCCGGGACCTACTCCAAAAACTAAGGATGACGGCCACACTTTAAAACTGGGCTGTTACTGCCATCTGTTGACTGATTATAGACACCATCGGACCTGGCAGGAAGGGGCCCTGCTGAGGTAGGAGTGGGTGGGAAGATGGAAGGTGCTTCTGCTCAGGTCTGTAGGTGCAGGTAAGCCCTCAGTGACTGTGTCTTGGTCAATACAATTCATTTTTTCCTAACAAGGGAAGACAATCAGTTTGTTTTAAACACTTTTATGTGTGTTGCCTGGTGTGTCTGGGTGTCAGATCCCTTAGAACTGGGGTTACAGACAGCTGTGAGCTGCCGTGTGGGTGCTGGGAATTGAACTCTGGTCTTCTGGCAATGCAGTCAGCGCTCTTAACCACTGAGTCATTTCTCTAGCCCCTTTATCTGATTTTTTAAAAAGTGGTTCACATATTTTTTCTTTTTAAAAAGATTTAACACGTATTTTATGTATGTGGGTATTTTGTCTGCATGTACATCTGCACACCAGAAGAGGGCATCGGATCCCATGGGATTATAAGTAAAGACTTCTGTGAGCCACCATGTGGGTGCTGGGAATTGAACTCAGGACCTCTGGAAGAACAGCCAGTGCTCTTAACCTCTGAGCCATCTCTCCAGCCTGGTGTTTACATTTTGAAAATTATTTTGTTTGTTTTTCTTTTTCAAGACAGTCCTGCAGTAAGCTGGCCTCTGACTTGCTATATAGCCCATAATGGCCAGGAACTGGCCATTCTTTTCCTCCTGAAACCTGATGATGCAGGTATGAGCCACTGTGCCCACCTGAAAAACTGTTTGCTTCTATCTATTTGCCTGCCCGCCCTCCCTCCCGCCTCGCTCCCTCTCTCTCTCCTCCCTCCCTCCCTCATTCTTCCTATTCCTTTCATGCCCCTCTCTCTCCTCTCTTCTCTCCCTCCCCCTTTCTTTCCCTTCTCTTTCATTTGCTTTTTGTTTGTTTCTTTTTTGAGATAGGATCTCATGTAGCCCAGGCTAGCCTCCAATTTACTACATAGCCAAGGCTGGCCATGAACCTTTGAGACTCCTGCCTCCATCTCCTGAATTCTGGAATCATTGGCTCTTTGGCTTGATCTTTCCATCAACCGTAAGAAGTAGGGAAGGGTGTGATCTCCCTAATAAACAGGTGTAAACACAGTACCCAGGGTCTCCAGAGGTCAGGAGAAGGTGCCTGGCTAAGGCGCCTTCCTTTGTGCTCCTCTTTCGAAGCAAACTTATTTATAGTCACAGAGCCAGAAAACCTCTGCAGGCACAATTCACACCCACCTTCTTCCTTTCTTGGGAAAAGTGGGTGGTTATGATACAAGGTTAATGAAGTGGAAAGTCCAGGCCTGTCTTCAGTAGGTAGGAGGAGGCAGACCACTCGGCAGACACATGGAAGGAGATGGTTGTGAGGATCGGACCTCCGCAAAGCCTACCTTCAACCTCTAGGCGCTGCTCCACATTGGACAGAGACCTGGCCCAGTGCTGGTTCTGGAGGCCCTGACGCTGTACCAAGAAGGGGCTCTGAACACCCTGAGTACGGACTTCCTTTGGGGAGCTCGGTGGGCCTTCCTCCTTCTCTGTTGTTCTGAAGAATGTTCTCCAGGAAGACTTCTTCTTGCCAAAGCTTAAGTGCTTTTCACTGGAGGGGGAGCTTCTGCAAGGCAATGGCACCTGTGTCCAGGAATCAGTTGACCAAGTCCCCAGTGCTTTCTGGGACAAACTTCTTGTTCTGGAGAGCTTGGGTGAGAAGACAGCTGGCGTGCTCTTGAAGACATGGTGCCTGGCATAGAAGGCTAGGATTTTGAACTCCAGGCTGTTTGGGTCATCATCCTCCAGGGGGATGTCTTCCAGGTCACACTCACTGGTGCTGCACATGTCGGGTCTGGAACGACAAACGGCACATGGTGTTCTATGTGTGGGGGCATTTTCTGTGCAGATTCAGAGAAAGCCTGAGGAAGAACTGAAAACACATCCTTTGGTTCTGATCCCACATTGCTAGGATAGCCAGGAGTGAGCAGTGTGGGAAAAGCCACTGCGTTACTGGGATAGGAATAGACAGAGCATAGAAAACGCCTGGTAACGATGGAGTAAGAGCTCCAATGGAGGTGAAGTCAGCTGGGTACGCGGAGACAGGAACAAGCCGGCTTCAAATGCAAGTGAAGGCAATTGAAAGACAGAGGAGTTGGGCTGGGGATGTATATTCAGCTTTAAAACTGCATGGGCAGAGAAGAGACTCATGGGTATGTGCTTGAAGGTTACTGAATGGTACAACACAAGCATCTGATGGCCAGGGCTTGTACCATGTAGCCCAGGCTGGCCCCAAACTCACTAAGTATGAGTCATTCAGGGAAAATAAGTAAAAAGGCAGTTGTGACCAGACTTTGGTGGCCTTAGACCACCAGGCTGAGGGGTCGCTGCTTCTTCTGTGAGTCCTTTCAATGGAGTCCAGGGCTGTGGGGGGATGAGGGCAAGGAATATTCTTATGGGAGGGGGCAACTCAGGAGGTAGAAATAAACACATGCCTTCAGCTTTCCCCTCTCCTTTGTGAGGTTCCTTCTGCCCCTGCTTGTCTGGTTTCCTTCTTGTAATTGGCTCTCTAGTTAAGCTGTCACTGGGTAACAGTTTCCGTATTTATTTATTTTACAAAATTGAAAGGCATCAATGGACGTAGTGGGGAGCTCGTTCGTGTTCAGGTGGGAGAGGACATGATCGCATACATAATTTAGAATGAACACCCCAAGCCTGGAAATGGGTGGAAGTGGCTCAGTTATCTTTATTTCCATCCAAGTAACCATATGGACAGAGAGGGTGGACTTTGCTCCATTTCCCTTGCTGAAGCTGTTGTAGAATTAGGCCCTTCTGGTTTCCTGCTAGCCTACCTTCACCTTGGCTGAGCATCTGCTTTGCTATACACTAAGGACTGCATATCCCTTTTCATCCCAGATGCCAGAAAGCCTGATCTGCCACTTCTCATTTCACTCAAAATTCAGCCATGGGTGCATCATCAAACACTTTGTGCTTTGTGTCTAATGGCCTTGAGTTCAAATCTTACCCACACCAATGACTAGTTTTGTGCCCTAGGTAAAAATGCATTATGTCTCTAACCCTGAGCTTTCTGTAGACAGACTAGAAATTATAACAGCCATTGGTGTGTGTAGAGGGTACTATGAGTGTAGAAGACAATGCATGGGAAGTCTTACTCAAAGGTGGTGGCTATGGGGCTGGTAAGATCACTCAGCAAGTACAGTACTTGATGCAAAAGCCTCGAAACCTTAGCTTGATCCCCAGAACCCACATGGTGGAAAGAGAGAACTGATTCCATATAGTTGTCCTCTGACCTCCACTTATGCCCTGTGGCATGTGTATGCACATACACATTATACACGTACAATAATAGTAAATAATATGTGTGTATATATAAACATATATATGTATGCCTGTATATAAAGGGGTAGCTATGCCAGGAATGGTGCCTTGTGCTCAACACTCGGGAGTCTGAGGCAGAAAGATTGCAAATTCAGGCCAGCTACTATTCTATTCTTCTGTCATGTGCACATCAGACAATGACAAGGACATGTTTTGAAAACTTGTTAGGCAACCTTGTGCAAATGGTGTATACTGATACAAGCTAACAGGGTATCACATCACTTGGTGATATAATCTCAAGGGATGATCCTTATATCTTGTATTAGCCCATTGTTGACCAAAACATTATTGTGTGGTGCAGGACTGTGTAACTTTCCCCGCCTCTGTCCTTGGTGGGGCTCTTAGCCATGTTTTCTTCTCTCACTGGTCCTGTTGGGTTTTTGCCCTGTACGCTGAAGATGCTGTAATCATAAACAAGCTACAGTGATCTTAGTGGAATCCACTGGCACATCCCTCCATTTCTTTTCACTATACCTTGTCACGCCAGGACCAACCTACAAAGGAACAGGATAGTACTTGCAGACAGGGATTGAAGAGGTAGGACATGGTACAGACAGGGATTGAAGAGGTAGGACGTGGTACAGACAGGAATTGAAGCTATAGAATGTGATATAGACAGGAATTGAAGAGGTAGGACGTGGTACAGACAGGGATTGAAGAGGTAGGACGTGGTACAGACAGGGATTGAAGAGGTAGGATGTGGTACAGACAGGGATAGAACCTGCAGACAGGGATTGAAAAGAGAGGACGTGGTACAGATTGGACTCATGGCCCTGGTCTGACAGCTTCAAACCCACACCATCATTGAGTAACTCAATCTCTTTGGTCCTTGTTTTCCATATAGACTGAGGACCAAGTGTCCAGGATATAGTTCAGTGTCAGTATGCTTGCCTAACATGCACACGGTCCTGTGTTCTTAGCATTGTAAGAAAATAACCAACCAGTCAACCAACCAACGTCTTCTTGTCTAGACTGAGAAGGTTCTCTAACTCCCCTACCTTGGCTTTGATGTTTGACGGAGGCATAGGGCTCCAGTACCTCCGCAGGCACACGGCTCCTGTTGCTGAGGTGGTATCCCTGCTTTATTTAGAAGAGGTGCCAGCTGACTCCTTTGAGAAGCAGCTTCATGGCCAGGCCCATGGCCTAGCTAGGCAAGTTCTAGTGGAAGGTAGCTGCGAACTGCAGGGTGGTTGGGCCAAAAAGCCAGGCGAAGATTCAGGAACAGAAGCAGCTTTCCCAGGGCAGCTATGGACAGACTTGTAAAACCCAACACCCGCTAAACAGTCATGTTCATACACCTCCCTCCATGTCCACAAAGCAGCCTCTGGTGACTCGGGGAGTGCAGCACACAGGGGATTCTAACTGGCATCCTTCCTCCTTTCTGTTTCTTCACATTCTGGGCCAGTTCCTTTGCTTTGGCACTCCGTCTTTCCTCAACTGCTCCAATCGCACACTCATTACACCCGAGGTCTAGGGCTCTGTCGGGAGCCACTTAGCTGTCTGGAGGACATGATTCTTGCTACGTCCTTGTCACTGTTCCTTCTCTGCCTAGAAAGCCAATCTGTCTAGTCTTCCCCACACAGGCCTTCTCACTGGTCACCAGTTCCTCCCACTCACCCACCCATCTCTCATCTGTCCCACATCCCTTCTCCATGCCCCCGACCACCTCAGCTCCTCTGTTCTCTTCAGAGTACCATCACGTCTCACTTGGAGCCAGAGTGAGATCCTCTCTCTCTTCTCTTTCTGGTTATCCCTCAACCCAGGTTCCACCCAGTAGCCAAACGACCTCTTAAGGCTGTACATCTTAGAGCCTGCCTACATGGCTCAGTCACAAAAGTACCAGCTGTACAAGTTTAACTACATGAGTTTGCTCCCCAGACCCCACATGAGGAGTCCGACATGGCACACATATGTATGCAGTGACAACATTAGAGATTGGAGAGTCACCTGCAAGATGGCTGTCGTGGTTAGGGTTACTATTGCTATGATGAACACCATAAACAAAACCACTTGGGGAGGAAAGGGTTTATTCAGCTTATGCTTCCACATCACAGTCCATCATCAAAGGAAATAAGGACAGGAACTGAAGCAGGGCAGGAACCCAGAGGCAGGAGCTGATGCAGAGGCCATAGAAAGTGCTGCTTGCTGGCTTGCTCCTCATGGCTTGCTCAGCCTGCTTTCTTATAGAATCCAGGACCACCAGCCCAGGGATGGCACCACCCACAATGCGCTGTGCTCTCCCTCATCAATCATTAATTAAGAAATTGCCTTACAGGCTTGCCTACAGCCCAGTCTTAGGGAGGCATTTTCTTAGTTGAGGCGCCCTCCTCTCTGATGACTTACGTGAAGTTGACATAAAACGAGCCAGTCCAATGGCTCATGGGCCAGATAGCCTGGAATAGGCAGCATGGCTGAAACTGTAAGAGATCCCTGCCTCGAAATGAGGTGGAAAGAGAGAACTCCCCAAAGTCATTGTTTTCCTCCACACTTGCATTGCAGTGACATGTGCATCCCATCCTCACCCCCAGAGGATGATTTCAAACCTGAATCATAGCAACAGCTCCTGGACTCAATGACCAATCGCTCATTGCTAAAGCTAAGATAAGCATTCTGAGCCATTTTTTTTGTGATTAAAAAACAACAACAGCTATGATATGATGAAAAAAAAATCAGATCTTACAGAAATGGCTCAGCTCTTAAAATCACTTACTGCTCTTGCAGAGGACCTGGGTTCAGTTTTTGACATTCACATGGTGGTTTTTCAAACATCCGTAATTCTAATTCCAGGGGATCTGATGCCCTCTACTGGCCCCCACAGGCTCCTGTTTATATGTGGTGCACATAAACTCATAAGCGCTCTCTCTCTCTCTCTCTCTCTCTCTCTCTCTCACACACACACACACACACACACACACACACACAAAAGAAAAAAATTAATCAGATTTTAATCTGATCAAGTCTCTAGATCTAACGCCAGTTTACAGGGAACACAGGAGGCAGAAGCCCAATGATCATGAGGAAGCAATGATCTAAATCCAGGATGTGGTCAATGCTACAAGATAAATGCAGATGAGTGTGTGGTGCAAGCCTATAATCCCACCTACTCAGGAGGATGAGGCTGGAGAATTGCAAACTTGAGGCCAAGCAGGGCTACTAAGAAAGACACTATTTCAAAAAGAAAGAATGGGGCAATGGGCCAGTTTTCTCAACAGATCTATGGAGTTCAGACACACACAAACACATACCAAGGTAGGGAGAGCATCACCGACTCTCGGATGCAATGAGTGGCCCTCTTTAGAGCTGAATTCAAACACATTTATAAAGATGCAGACGACTGAGGCAGTGAGGGTGGTCTGAAGAGAATGCTTGATTCCGTGGCAGTGAGTTGCGTCTCTAAGTCTTTGTGCTGTGTGTGCAAATCCGGTAAGGGTATTTACAGTGTAAGGATATGACAGCTGACCTTCACTGTCACCTGACTGGATTGACAATCACCTCGGGGACACACTTCTGGGCACATCTGCGAGGGTCTTTCTAGAGAGGTTTAACTGAGGAGGGGAGACCCATTCTGAATGTGGGTGGCACTATCCCTGGACTGGATAGAAAGGGAGGAAGAGAGTGAGCTGACACTGGCATTCATCTCTCTGCTTCCTGACAAGAGACACAGTGTGACCAGCCACCAGAAGCTCCTGCCACCACAGCTACAGCCACTCTCCCTGCCAGACCTTCCCTAAGTGTGAGCCCAAACAGACTCTCCCTTCCCTAAGATGCCTCTGCCAAGTGTTGTGTCCCAGCAACAAGAGAGTTACGGATACCGACAGGAAGAGTGGAGCTTTGCCTAGCTTTCCCAGCACCTAGAGTAGTGTCTGACGGCTTACAGGTGCTCAATGAATGTGAAGAGGGAATAAATGAATGAATAAATGAATGAATGAAAAGACTGACAGATAAAACACAAGGTATCTTGTGGAATATGAATTTGGGCAGTTTGCTTGATAAATTACAAATAAATGCTACTATAACTATGTACCAAATATTATAAATTGAACTAAAATACAACTTGCTTATGTGAAATTCAATGCAACTGGATGTCTTGTATTTGCTAAATCTGACCACACCATGAATAAGAGATGCTGCTGAGAAGTCCTGAAACCTAATGGATAAAGTGTTGGGACTGAACCTGAGGCAAGCAAAAGAATCAGCCAGGAAGTATGGCCACAATGGGGTCTTCAGTCACAGTGGGAGAGACTGTGACTCAGTGAGACTGAGACCAGATTTCTCAGGGGAGGGTTTTGGAAGCTTCCTTTTAAGTTGAGCGGTTTGGGTCAGGTGTGGTGGGGCATTCAGCTAACCCCAACACTCGGGAGGAAGAGGTGGAAGCAGCTGGATCTGTGAGAGTTCGAGGCCAGTTTGGTCTCACAGAGAGATCCCATCTAAAACTATAGACAAACAAACTGGGCAGCTCAGGACAGGCAGTGTGCCGGGGACAGGCAGTGTGCGCGACAGGCAGTGTGCCGGGGACAGGCAGTGTGCCGGACACTCTTGCCCCCTAAGCGCTTCATCTGAGGACGATGAGGGAACCCTGAGCCTCCGTGAGAGGTTTTCATGGACTTTAACAAACCCCAAATGTCTCGATGCATCGTGGAGTACAGGAGCAGACTTCAGACTGCAGCTGTGCATGCGTGCTGTTCGGGAGAGGAAGAATCTGACTTCTCTGAGAAACAGGTTCCTAAACGGCTGACTCAGGAGTCCTGTCTGAAGCTGGGGAAACCACTGAGCTGAGGAGGGAACCTGAAGTCCTTCCACTTTGTAAAAGGGGATACGGGTATCTAGCAGGTTAGACTGACCTGGGGGACTCCGGTCAACTGACCGAGAAGGGAAGCAGAAGAAAGATGATGGTCAGGGCACCATGGCTGCAGACAGACAGAAGGAAGACAGGGTTCTGTGGGGGGAGCTTGGAATGCATGTGGCAAAGAGAACATGTGGAGACAGCACAGGCAGTTTGAGACCAGCGTGGACTGCGGGAAAGGTAAGATTTTCAGAGAGAGTGTGTGTATATGATCCAAATATACTGTATAAATGTGTGAAATTCTCAAAGAATAGATAAAATGAAGGTTTTTGAGGTTTGAAAAGGTATAGGTTTTTCTTTACACTGACCCTTAATTAAGGGAGAGCTACCTACCACAAAGATGGAAGCGTGGTCTTATTTTAAAGCAGTAGGAGAATTGTCACGTTTGATGCTATCCTTCTCCGTGATCCCCAGTGACCTTTCTACTTAATAGAAGGCGCCCCAACTTCTGCTATCCATTCTCAGTGATCCCCAGTGACATTTCTACTTAATAGAAGGCACCTCAACTTCTGCTGTCCGTTCTCAGTGATCCCCAGTGACCTTTCTACTTAATAGAAGGTACCCCAACTTCTGGGCCATAGAAACACAAATGGTAAATTTTGTGTTTGTGAAGTCCCAAGGGCTACTTCAGAGGCTCACGTTAATTCGGGGATTCAGGGACACACCCTCTCCCTTATGCTGCAACTATAGCTTTTGCCTGGTCAAGGTCATATTCTCAAAGGCAAATGCAGTAGCTTCGTTGGTCTCTTTTCCCTTCCTGAGGGTGTCCCTGAGCATCCTCTGAAAGACAGTTGCTCAGTGTGTTAGTGTTCTTCTGGGAGGACCGTCTGGGTGGGGTGGGGACCACCCAGACTCTACTGAGTGGCAGTCACATGGAGAAGCTTCCCAGTGGACTGTGAGTGTGTTGGTGAAGATAAGATTTTACTTCCCTCCCTGAGGCAGGTGGATGAGTGCTCAGAGGAAGTAGCAGGAACATTGCCCTGTTCCTTTAGAGGCCTCCACAGCCTCGTTTCTGGGTTCAGCTGCAGGTGGCACCTCACTTGGTTTGCTTCACTTCTGCTTGCCTTGGAGGAGAGAACCAGGGAGAACGCACAAGCCTGAGTGTAACTCCGTACTAACACACTCCTCTCAGGGAGGTCCCTAGACTCAGCCACGAGCTCCATTACGCCTGGTCACCTTCAGCATCCTGTGTCCCTTTGCCAGGTGGACTTAGTCTACACATCTCCCTCCCTGCCTTTCTCCAGACTCTGTGTCTCTGGTCTTTCTGCCTCTCCGTCATCTCCAAGGATAAGACATATTTTTCAATTCTGAAGGTAAGATGAACACTGAGATGAAATGTCTTCATTTCTCACAACAGAAGCTAAACACAGAGACGACGCTTTGGGCCTGTTTATCATACAGAAGGATGAAAGCCCTGACTGGGAAAATGGGGGCAGAGAACTTAGGGAGAAGAGAGTTTTCCTTGGGGAGTCTGTTAGGACTAGGCTAAACACTCAAGTTCCTGCAGAGTCCTCATGTCTCCAGGTTCAGTCGCAGGGGGTCCCATCCTGCAACCAAAAACCCTACTCCAAGGTGGATTCATCATCTCTGCGGGCTCCAACCAGCTAGCATGCCGTTACACACCTTGTTATATTTACACCGAGAGAGAAGAGTGCAATTAAAAAGATCACAGTCAGCCATGAACTCTTTACCATCCTAACACCTCTGTAGAAGGGAATAAAAAGAGAATCCTTCTGCCAGGTGTGGTGGCGCACATCTTTAATCCCAGAGGCAGAGGCAGGAAGATCTCTGAGTTTGAGGCCAGCCTGGTCTACATAGAAAGTTCCAGGACAGCCAGGACTACATAGAGAGACCCTGTCTCAAAAGAGAGAGAGGGAGACAGACAGACATACACACACACACACACACACACAGAGAGAGAGAGAGAGAGAGAGAGACAGAGAGACAGAGAGACAGAGAGACAGAGAGACAGAGAGAGAGAGAGAGAGAGAGAGAGACTTCATAACTCATCTTGCCCTTTTTTGGAAACTCCAAAGAACCAGCTTCTCAGTGTCACTTTGCATTCCAAGGCTCACAGGATAAGAACACTTGTTACAGGGGCCTATAATTCCTGAGTTAGATAGCCTCTTTTGGCCAATGCAACCTGGCTGTGAGCTCTAGACTCATGTTTTGTCCCCTGCTGTTGTTACCTGGTCTGCAGGCTGTCAGCCGGTCTCCTCTGTCTTCAGGTCAGGTAACAGGTGCTATTTGTACACCTGCATGTCGGCCGCTGAGAGGAAACTTCCGCTGGGTCTTGGCTTCTCACCACACAACTCAGTGGCTGGAAGCTCCCTGGCGCAGGCTCCTCAGGTTGGGGACCAAGACTGAGGAAAGAGGCTTAAGAAAGGAAGCCACTTCCTCATTAAGCTCCGCCTCCAGTTCTTTAACTGAAGGAGAGGCTGCCCTTTGCTCAAGTAATTTGACTCGAAAAGCACTGAGATACCCTGTACCAAACAAACACTTTCATAGCCCTCGGGCACAGATAGGTGGACCTGTCTTGATGGTTCTCTGCTTTGCATTTTATCAGTGTAGTCAGTGTTTATCGACCAGCTAATCTGCTGCAGGTACACCCTTAATCTTTGCAAAGACATCCATTGCTTCTCTGCCTTATGAATGGTGCACTCGGCATTTTCACACAAGCGGCTGCAGTGTGCTGTGACTGTCCTTTCATGTCCTTTCTCTTGAGCATGTCCCTCCCGTTAGTCCCCTTTGTTCCTCTGGGTAGTTTTACTTCTACTTTCATGTCGCATGAATGGAGTTATGGTCGGGAAAAATATAAATCGACTGTGTAGACATGCCACATTTCTCTGTCCGGTCCTCTGTTGTTGCACACCTGGGCTGGTTTGCTTTGTGTCCGTCACTTAGCTACTGTGAGCGGTGCTGTGAGCATCGATGGGCAAGGGACTCCCCCATGTGTTGACTCTGAGTCCTTGGGGTAAGCCAGGAGTGGCACAGTGAGTCACCTGTTTGATCTGTTTTAGCTTTTTGAGAAACCCCATGCTGACTAGTTTGACATTCCTAGCTGCAGGGCACAAGGATTCCCTTTTGTCCACACCCTAGTCCACATTTTTCTGTTTCCTTTTCTTAAAAAAAAAAAAAATTGGGGGGAGATTCTGCTTATTTTTATTTTTACATGTATGGGTGTTTTTTTTTCTTTCTTAATGATTGTGATTCTGACTGGAGTAAGAAAGAATTTAATTTTTAACTTGTATTGCACCGATTGCTAGTGAGATGGAACTTTTTCATATGTTTACTGGCCATTTGTATTTAATCTTTTGAAAACTGTTAATTTGGTTAGTCCACTTACTGGGGTATGTAATTTCTTTTTTTTAAATGAATATTTATTTATTTATTTATTTATTTATTTATTTATTTATTTATTATACAGTCTTCTGCCAGCATGTATGCTTGGATGCCAGAAGAGGGCACCAGATCTCATTACAGATGGTTGTGAGCCACCACGTGGATGCTGGGAATTGAACTCAGGACCTCTAGGAAAAGCAGCCAGTGCTCTTAACCTCTGAGCCATCTCTCCAACCCAGTATAGAATGAGAATATATCCATCCTCTGTATTTCTGACAAAGATTTCTCATTCTGTATGCTGTCTGCTCACTCATGTAACTGTTTCTTTTGCTATATAGAAGCTTTGTAATTTCATGAGGTCCTATCTGTCAGTTGTGGACATTATTTTCTGAGTGACTGGAGTCTATTCAGAAAGGCCTTGCCCAAGCCTGTATCTTGAGATGTTTTTCCTATTTTTTCTTCTAACAGTTTCATGACTCACATTAGGGATTTGGGTTCATTTGGAGTTGACTTTTCCACAGAGTGAGAGATAAGGATCTAGCTTCATTCTTCCACAAGCGGATAAGCCGGTTTTCTCAGCACTGTTTGGTAAGACGCTATCTTTTCTCCAGTGTGTAGTTTTGGCATCTTTGTGAAAAGGCAGATGGCTGTAGCTGTGTGGACTTCTATCTGTACCTCCTGCTCCATTCTACCGATTGGCATGTTAGGGTCTGTGTTAGTATTATGTTGTTTTTGTTACTCTGGTTCTGCAGTATAACTGAAATCAGGTATACTGAGGCCTCAAGAAATCTTTTAGCTCAGGATTTCTTTAGCTATCTGTGTGTCTTTGTGACTCCATGTGCATTTTAAGATTTTTTTTCCTATTTGTGAGAATGATTCTGGAATTTTGGTGGGGAATATATCAAATTTGAAGCCGTTCTCACGATATTAATTCTTCTAATCCATGTGTTTGGGGGCAGGTCTGTCTTCTAGTGTCTTTTTAAATTTCTTTCTTGAATGCTTTAAAGCTTTAAATATTGAGGTCTGTATCTTGGTCAGGATTATTTTAATGTTTTTTGGTTTTGAAGTAATTTTTAATGGAATTGTTTTTCCTGACTTCTTCCTCAGCTTTTATATTGGTATATAGAAAGGTTACTGATTTATGAATGATAATATTGTATCATATTGCTTTACTGAAAATGTTTATATGATCTAAAAGTTTCATGGTGGAGTCTCTAGGGTCTCATGCGTAGATTCTTATTTGCAAATAAGGAAGGACACGCCGGCTTCTTGCTTTTCTATTTGTATCGATTATATTTCTGTAGCATGAGTCTTAAAAGTTCTTATTTATAAAATCAAACCCGGGCCAGGTATTGGGGTGAACACTGGAAGGTCAGAGAGACAGAACAAGCCACAGCTATCTCACCTCGCTGAATCCTCAGCTGGTCTTGTTTCCTCAGACTGGATGCCCCAAGCCCTCATCCAGAATGGGTCTCAGCTGAACTGCTGCTAGAAGCCTGAATGCTTAACCAGCCACATGCTTCTCCAGGCCAAAGGCCTCTCCAGGCCAAAGGCCTCTAGTTTCTGGTCCTCACGCTTTATATACCTTTCTGCTTTCTACCACCACTCCCTGGGATTAAAGGTGTGGCTTTCTGGGATTAAAGGTGTGTATCACCGTGCCTGGCTGTTTCCAATGTGGCCTTGAACTCACAGAGATCCAGAGGGATTTCTGTCTCTGGAATGCTAGGATTAAAGGCGTATGCTACCACTGCCTAACCTCTATGTTTAATATTGTGGCTGTCCTGTTCTCTGACCCCAGATAAGTTTATTAGCATACACAATATTTTGGGGAACACAATACCACCACATATTTCCTTCTCTTATTTTATAGCTAAGTCTTTAAGCAAAACATTAAGTAAGAGGAGAAGGTGGACATCCATGTCTTATTCCTGACTTTAGTAGAACATTTTGAATTTTTTCCCATTTAGTGTAATGTTGGCTATAGATTTGACGTTTAGATCCTTAATTATGTTGAGATGTGTTCCTTCTATTCCTAGGCTCTTTGACGCTTTTATCATGAAGGGATATTGCGTTTTTATCAAACACTGTTTTTGCATCTATTGAGATTATCATGTGATTTCTGTCCTTGAGTCCACTTAAGTGATATATAGTGTATCTATTGATTTGCATATATTGAATCATCCCTGCATCACTGGAATAAAGCCAACTTTATCATGTGGACAATCCTTTTTATTTTTTTATTTTCTTTAATCTCTTTTGCAAGTATTTTACTGAGATTTTTACATCTAAGTTTAACAGGGAGATTGGTCTATAATTTTCTTTTGTTGTTGTAGTAGTGTACTTTGTGTGGTTTGACAATGAGGATTGTCAAGTCCAAAAGAAACTGGACAAATGACTATCTGTGGTGCCTGTTAGCGTACCAAAGCACGAGCTGGCCTCCGGGCTCACTCCGTACTCGGTGCTCTTCACAGCGGTTCTCACCCCACTGGCTGTCCTAAACTTCTCTAACTCACAGGCTTTGTTCACCGAGCTTCTCATTCCCAAATGACCCTGCCATTTCGGCCATGTACTCTTCTTTTGTCTTTCTCTTTTGTCTCTCTCTTGGTCTCCTTTACCCACACGCTCTTTCTCTTTCTCTCTTGCTTTCCCAGCTCTCTCTCCTCTCTTGGCCCTGTCCAGTTTGCTGACCATTTTCAGTCTACTGCTTTCTCTCCCTGCTCCAGACTCTCCCAGATACTTCTGGCTGTCCTTTTCCTCAAATCTACACTAAAAACCTACCCATCCACCATACCTTGGAGTGGTTGCGTCCTCAGTTTATACAAGGACAATAAAGGCTTCATAAGAAGAGTTTGACAGTACCCTTTCCTCTTCTGTGTTATGGACTAGCTTGAGAAGCTTGGCGTGAGTCCTTTAAAGTTCTGCTCAAACTCAGCAGTGAATCCATCTGGGCTTGGGGTTTTTTTTGGTTAAGAGGTTTTTGTTTTGTTTTGTTTTTAAATTTTATTACTGCCTCAATCTCTTTGCTTGTTATAAAATCTGTTTAAATTGTTTATCTAGTTTTAGTTTAATTTTGGTATGCCATATGAGTTTAGAAATTTATCCACATCTTTTAGATTTTCCAGTTTAGGTTTTAAATTATGTCCTCCCAATGAGTTTTTGCATTTCATTAGTATCTGTTGTGATCTTTTCCTTTTCATCTCTATTTTTATTACTTTGAGGTTTTTCTCCCTCCCTTCTTCCCCCCCCCTCTCATTTTTGGTTAGTTTGACTAGGAGTTTGTCAATCTTATCTTTTCAAAGAGCTAACTCTTTGTTTCATTGATTCTTTATATCATTTTTCCTTGTTGTTTGTAGTTCATTAATTTCTGTTCTGATCTTAATTATTTCTTCCCATCTACTTATTTTGGATTTAACTTCTTGTTTTTCTAAGACCCTAATATGTATTGTTAAGTTATTTGAAGTCTCTGGGGGAGGGTTGTTTTGTATTTTAGTGTAAGTACTTATACATAGATTTGAGTATGTTGCTTTTCGTCTTCATTCAATTATAAGAATCTTTTTATTTCACTCTTGAGTTCTTTGATGACCCATTCATCATTCAGTAGTGCCATTGTTTAATTTCCATGTATTTGTGTTCTATGGTCTCTCTGGTTGTTGATTTCTAGTTTTATTTCATTGTGGTCATATAAAATACAAGAAATTATTTCATTTTTTCTCATATTTGTTAAGACTTGCTTTGTGCTCTAACATATGGTCTAGTTTAGAGAAAGTTCCACGGATGCTGGGAGCAATGTGTGTTCTGCAGTGTTTGGATGGAATGGTCTAGAAATGTCTGTTGCGTATGACGTCATTGCACTCACATTTCTTGGTGAGTTTTCGTCAGTATGACCTGTTTACCGGTGAGGTCTGTCCATTGACCTGTAATTTGAAGCTACCCATTATTGTTGTGCGGGGATTAATGTGTCTTTACATCTACTAGTATTTATTTTATGAAATTAGGTGCACCCATGGTTAGTGTGTATGTCCATTTAAAATTGAATTCCTTCTTGCTGGGTGATAAGTTTCTGTCAGTTCAAAAGGCCAGATCAGACCAGATTAAAAACAGATAAATGCAGGTTTATTGGTCATGGCTCCTGGGTGGGTTCACTAGTCTCAAAGAATGGGGTCAGAGAAGTTGTGCCTAGGCTAAGGCAGGGAGGTATTATAGACCTTAGGCAGGGGGTGATGATGTGCCAACCAGGAGCTGGGACTGTGCCCAAGTATGGTCAAAACCTGGGTCCCTGGGCGGGTGCTTGGGTGCCATTCCTTAGTTTATAGTTCTCTCACCCATCAAGGTGGGATTGGGGGAAGTAGGGAGATGGGGTTTCCCAGCTTGTGCAAGCGGGGAGCAGGGGTTCCAACCGAACATTGGCTTGTTCCTTTATTCAGTATATGGTGACTTTATCTCTTTTGACTAATTTATTATATTATTGTTGTTTGTTTGTGTGAGTGAGGGTCTGAACATGCCACACTGCACACATGGAGGTCAGAGAACAACTCTTAGGAGCTGCTTCTTTCTTTCAGCCTTTTTTCTTTTTTTGGAGTCGAGGTCTTTTTTGTTATTTCTGCCACTCTGGAAAATTTCAGTAACTGATCTATGAACTTCTGGATGATTCTTATGTCCTTGCCTTCCATCTCACTGTAGGAGTGCTGGGATTACAGATGTGCTCCATGACATCAGGCTTTTATGAATTCCAAAAATTTGACTGAGATCATTGGCTTGTGTGGTGAGTGCTTTTACAAACTTCCATGGTCCCTTTTGACTAATTTTGGTTTGCATTCTATTCTGTCAGATGTTAGAACACGCTTTCTTCCTAGTTCCATTTGCTTAAAATGCCTTTCCTCTCTTTTCACCCAAGGTTGACTGTCTTTAATGGTGAGGCATGTTTCTTAGGGATAGCAAGTAGATTGTATTTTCAAATCCAATAAATTATTTTGTGTCTTTTGATTATGGGGACTGAGACCATTAAGAGTCAGAGTTATTACTAAAAGGTATGTATTCTTATCACTTCATTGGCTCTGGAGTGTTTGGTGTTTTCCTACTTCTCATTTGCTTATCTGCTGTTCTGGTCTGTTTTTTGGAGTAGCCTCATGACTATACCTTTCTTAGAAGGTTGAGCATCTTCTGTAGATTACTCTCGGTCATGAATGTTTCAGTCTGTTTTTATCATTTTTCCTCCTTTAATTACAACAGATAGTTTTGCTGGGTATAGTATTCTGGGTTGCAGCTGCTGTCTGCCAAAGTTTTAAACACAATATTCTAAGGTCTCCTGGCACTTAAAGTTGCTGTTGAGAAATTAGACATCATTCTAATGAAACTACCTTTATATGTGACTTGGTTTTACTCTGTTCACACTTCAGTATACTTTCTTCTGTATATTTAGTGTTTTTGCTATAATATGACATAGGAAGGTTCTTTTATGCTCTTCTCTGTTTGTTTTTAAATACCTCTTATATCCAGATAGGAGGCATCTCTTTCTTTTTTTTAACCATGATTTTACTGTCAATGTTTTCTATTCCTTTAACATGAAATTCTCTTCTTTTCATAGGGTCCTATGGATCTCAACTGCTCTGTTCTTCATATTGTATTATTTTTTTCTTTGGCATTGACTGAACATCCTAACTTTTCCTTCTTGTCTTCCAACCTTGATATTCTGCCTTCCCTTTAGTTCTTCCTATTGATGCAATTTTCCACAGAATTTTCTATTTTACTTATGGCAAGTTTCCTTTCTTGTGTTATTTCTTTTCAGTATTCCCAAATCTTTATTAACTTCTACCTTAATATACTTGCCTGACTTTCTTATTTCATTTTGATGTTTGCGTTTCCTTGGAATTAATTCAGGAGTTTGTCTTTTTAAAATTTCTTTGATGATACTTACACTTATTCTTTTGAGTTCTTTCTGTGGGATTTCATCTAATTCATTCCCATCAGATGTCATTACTGTGGAATTAATAATTTTTGGAGAGTCACTGTGCCTTAGTTTTTCATATTTCTTGTATTTTTGCATTGGGACTTATATGAAGTCGTTGGTCAAATTATTATTTTTTCTTTCAAAATCCCTATTATTATCTCAGTGAGAGTGTTTGAAATATTCAAGAGGGATTAGATTGTAATAGGGTTGAGGTGTCATTTTCTTTGCTAGACTGGTGTTTGGGGTACCAAGATCAATCCTTAATACTCCTTTAGGAGTAGAGTACTGTCTGCTTGGTGGTTCCAGTCTTCATGCTCTTGATGTTTCCTCCTGGGCTCTCAGATGCATGTCAGACCCCTGGGTAGCCTTTTGTGAGGTCAGAGATGCTTTTCTTACCAGTGGACAGTTCTTCATGGGTTGGGTTACAAATGCTATTTTTGCCTTTGAGTGGACTTTTGAGAGTTTGGGTTACATTTACTGGTCCCCATTAGTGGGTGGTCTTTCATGGGTCAGATCACAGATGCTGCTCATCTCTGGGTGGCCCTTCAGGAGTCTGGACATGAGTGCTGGCTGAAACTCTGTTCTCTCTTTCCCAAGGTCATGTATACTATTTGGACCCTTTGTCAGTCCCCTCCGCCCCCGGTAGACTCTGTCCCCAACCAGGTTCCCACATGACTGAATATTGTACAGTTCTGATAAAATTCTTTCCCCCATGGTCTAGAGGAAATATGCTGGCCAGGATTCAGTGTACAGTCCTGCGACACACATTCTGGGTTCCCAAAGAGTGTGGTTCTGAGGGGATCCTAAGCCAGCTGCCAAGCTGCTGGCTCATCAGGGGTCTCTTCAGAAGGCTGCCTCCCTAATGCTGCTCAACTGCCAAGGAGAGCAGCTGTTTCCAGCATGTCTTCTCTCTCTGCTGCTCCTGTTTGTAACTCTATCTGCCTTCTTTCTCTCTCCCTCTCTTTCTCCCCTGCCCTTCTTTAAAGTGTTACTGAGATGAGCCTACTGCAACCGTTTTCTGAGGTGCTGAGAGAGAGCAGGAACAGAACTATGGCTGTCTTACCCTGGAACTCTTTTTGCTTTCTCTCACCAGACCTGCTGACCTCTCCAGTACAGATTCTGGGCTCCCCACACTCCTCTGTCCTGCCTTACACAGTTTTCTAGTTTTTTAATAATTTATTTTCATTTTATTTGTATTGGTGTTTTGCCTGCGTGTGTGTCTGTGTGGGGGTGTCAAGATCTTGGAGTTACAGACAGTTGTGAGGTGCCATGTGGATACTGGAAATTGAAACTGGGTCCTCTGGAAGAACAGTCAGTGCTCTTAACCACTGAGCCATCTCTCCAGGCCCCCCAGTTTTCTATTTTTCTGGCTTTGAAGCTGGTGCCTTTCAGCCATCATTTACTTCATCTGACAGCTGTTAGTCACCTTGCTCCACTGTACTCTAGTAGATGGAGCCTATGCATCACCTACCATTGTCCACGTGTGCAATCTTAACCACGCTGAGGGGAGGTATCAGGATTCCTGTTTCCCAGAGGTGACAGGCTTGAGGAGTTAGGATTCCCCTAAGTTGATTGAGATCCAAATCTTGGTCCTTCTGGCTTCATGCCAGATACATCATCTCTCCTGTGACCCCCAAACACCACGTTCAGGTGGGACTAGAAGAAAAGCCTATAAACATGAATTTAACCCCAGTCATAGTAAAAGCTGCAAAACCAAATTTTAGACACAGCATGCCACTACTCAATGCACTGAATTCCCCATGTGTATGAAATAAGAAATAGTTAAATATGGTTTTAGTCTCTATCCAGATACTTAACTGACATAGACATTTGTATTCATTCTTATGATCTGAAACTTGGAACATGGCCGGTTGAAGTGTGAGATGAAGGAACTGGAAATGGTGGAAGGGGAATTAAGACTATTTTCCTCCCACTTGGGCAAGAACTGGTCATTTAGCCCTTAAGCTAACAGACCCAGGAGAGGTGAACAGATGGCATCGTCATGGGAAATTCCAACTCTTGGTGTCCCAAAGTAAACTCTTACCAGCAAACTAATGTGATGCTCAGGAGTTTGGTCAACTAAAGGAATATCAAAGAAATAATAGGAATTGGTTTTCTTCTTAAAAAAAAAAAACAAACAAACTTAAAATTACTGTTGTGGAAGATGAGATACTGAATATTTCTTTGAAAAATTCAAGAATAACAGAATGCATACAAGCAACAACTGAGTCACACAGCGTGATCACAGCTGTCATGGGGATCACCTGGGAAACAAACTGACCCTGGTTAGAGGACTGTTCAGAATCCCCAGTGGGCACATGTTACCCTAGCACTTTAGAGGTCAAGGCCAGAGGACCAGGAGAAGAGATCATCCTTGGTTAGAGCTAGGTCTGAGGACTCCTGGGCTACCGGAGACTTTGTCACAAGAGAAAACACCAAAAACCAAAGAACAAACAAACAAAACCTCCCAAGCAAAAGATGTTGGAAAGGAAGCTGGGGGACAAGGGAGTGAGCTCTCCAAAGGACAGTCTGTCCACATTCATGGGAGGCACAGCATCGCTCAAGGTGACATACTTGTGTGTCACAAAGCCGGGGTTGGAGGGAGCCCAGACAGTCTGTCTTTAGAACACATGGATCCTGAGCATCTTTCCAGTCACTATTTAGACCTGTCTTTCTTTATTAACACTCTCTGTCTTTTTTTCTGGACCCATGATCATTGCCACTTGATTCTGGAGTAGAAAAATACTGCAAGGGTTGAAACAGGTAGAAGACTGAAGACATCCTTTCAGTGGGTTGTTTTATAGAGGCTTGCCTCTTGCATGATCTAGATTAGTCCACATCACAATTCTACAGAGACGCAAGGTAATATGTAGAGAACTAGGGTATTGTAAATAGAATACCTCCCATGAAAATGAGAACGGGTTTCTGCAGAATGCAATCCTTTATTGTCCTGGAGAGAACAGCCAGCATTTCCAGTTTTTCCTGTTTGTAGAATCACCTCAGCGTTCCTTATCTGACTATAAATACGTGGTGTTTGAAGTTCTCCTTTGAACCGGATAGAATATTTTATTGGTTTCAGTTAAATGAGTTATAGAGGGCATTTGACATAAGCTCTTTTTTAATGCATTAGTTAAGCCAAATATATTTATCTGTAAAAGCTCATGCGTGTATACAACATACTGTGGTCACAGTCTCCTCTCATTTCTCCACCATTCTCCCTCACACTTCCCAGGGAGTCAGTTCCCTTTGTACTCTCATGTCTTAGTGTCCCACTGAGGTTAATTAGGGCTGCTTGTGGAAGCATGGCTACGGGCTCATTACTAAGGCATGGACCACTTACCACTGAAGAAATGACACCCTCGCCCCCAGCAACCGTTAACTGTCAATAGTTCCTGGGCGGGGGTGGGGGTGGGGGAGGGTGGGTGGATGCCTCAGGAGCTCCTCCCCTGTCCGTGGTGGAATGTTGAAGGGCCCAATCAGACATGAGTTCTTTTACAACATGTGAGTGTTATAATGATTTTACTTTATTATTATTATTATTATTATTATTATTATTATTATCATTATTGTTATTATTATTATTAACATTAATTAAGTCATTTAAATTCTTTGGCTTTCACTACAGTTTCTTCTTGGACTATATGCTTGATTGACAGAGGCACATTTGGATACACTGGAGACATTTCTCTTAGTCATTCCGCTTCTGACTAGATGAGGGCTCTGAGGGAGACCTATAGTCCTTCAGGTGGCATCAGGAATTGGTTGCTGCCATTGGGCCTTGGACCTCTATTTCCTGCAGGTCTGTACAGATGTGGACAAGTCACATGACAAGCTTGGAAGTGATCCTCTGTTACACAAAAGAGCAAGCTGAGGAAGCTATGGAGCAAGCCAGAAGGCAGTGGTCCTCCACTTCCATTTCTCCGGTTTCTACCTCAGTTCCTGCCTCCAGCTTCCTTCCTTGGCTTCCCTCAGTGTTAACCCTTTCTTCACCAGGTTGCTTTGGGTCATGGTGTCTTTACCGCAGCCATAGAAAGTAAACTAGAAACAGGTCACTGTTGGGTGTTGGAGGAGCGGGCTGATTTTCACAGTCTTGAGGAGTTGGTGGTTCAGAAGCCTCACATATGTGAATGTCCTGCAGAAACCTGGGTTACTAGGTGGATAGTTACATGGACGATGAGTTTCATGTGTTCCCAAAGAGTCCATGAGGAGGGCTGGGGCTATAGCTCAGAGGTAGAGTGCCTGTCTAGTATGCCTGAGGCACTGAGTTCAATCCCAGCACAACCCAAACAACAAAAACCTAAAGAGTTGGTGAAGGACATTTGATTTACATGTTCCGTAACTGGGGGGTCAAAGGTCTCAGGACATGTATGGGAATGAGTTGGAGAATCACAGTCCAGGTGCAGATGCAAAACTTCTTGGGTGGCTTCTCACTGTTACCCAGAGTGCAAGGTGTGCGTTTGTGGAATGAGGAACTTAGCCCTTCCAGCTTGTGTCTGGCTAGGTGTCTGAGTGTGGGCCCGTTATTTAATGCCTCTGGCCTCCAACATTCTGTGAAAAATGCCTCATCTCTGTGACTGTGAGTAACCAGGACATGTACAACAGGAGGGATGTAATTCACTTTTGTCCTTGAATCTTTTTGACATTTTTTTATGATTGACTTCGGTAGTAACAAGTTCACAGATGATGTGAAGAGGTGGTTGGGGAGGAAAATGGATGGGATTTCAGGCTGTGGAGTCAGATGATCATTCTAGATGGGAGCCTTGGGCCTGCTGCTGTCACTTCCTAATTGGACTCTCTCTCTCTCTCTCCCTCTCTCTCT
>CABHPH010115256.1:32263-68890 GCA_902168325.1 Peromyscus nudipes
TTTCTTTCTTTCTTTCTTTCTTTCTTTCTTTCTTTCTTTCTTTCTTCCTTTTCAGTTTCTTGAGACAGGGTTTTTCTGTGTAACTGCCCTGGCTGTCCTAGAACTCACTCTATACATCAGGGTGGCCTCAAACTCATGACCTCAAACTGCCTGCCTCTGCCTCATCACTCAGTGGACACAAATTTCTTATTCTTTATCTTCTAGACAAAGAATGCTGTCTGAAAACTGCTAGAATCCAGCCCCTTCCAGTCCTGGGACTTCTGTCTTTCTGGAAAGGTTCATGGCTCTGGATGACTCCCTGGTGACAGCCTTGCTTGTGACTACAGATTGACCCCCACAAACCAATTATTTGTAACTTAACACATGCCCAGACTCGAAGCACCAAACTAAATTCACACTCAGCAACTTGTAGAACTAAACGGAGCTAACAGAAAATTATCCAAAACATTATATTACCTCATCTCGCTGTTCTCCCCTTTTCTTAAAAAAAAAAAATTCCAGTAAAATGTGTGGTGGTATTTTTATCTAGGTACCCCAATAAAGTTTATCTGAGGATCAGAGGAAAAAGCCAGCTGCTATAGTAAACACAGAAGTCAGGCAACAGTAATACACGCCTTTAATCCTATCATTCAGGAGGCAGAGATCCATCTGGATCTCTGTGAGTTCAAGGCCACACTGGGAACAGAGTCAGGCGTGGTGGTACACGCCTTTAATCCCAGCACTAACCATGGAGGTCTGTACAGACAGACAGGAAGTAATAGAGCTGGGCAGAAAGAGGAAGTGATGTAGCTGGGCTGAGAGAGGAAGTAAGAGGGCAGGGACAGAAAGGCATATAGGCATGGGTATACAGGAAGTAGTCTCTTTGGAGCCTGAGGAGTCGGTGAGGTGAGGTTGACTGTGGCTTGTCCTATTGTACTGATCTCTTGGTTTTCACCCCAATATCTGGCTCCGGGTTTTTTGTTTTTTTAATAAGACCGCTTAGCAATTCGTCTCGCACAAATGGATCTGAGTTCCATTTCCCAGGATCCAGATTCATGATGCACAGTCCCAGCCCTGGGGAATCAGAAACAAGAGGATCCTCGAGGCTTGCTGGCTAGCCAGTCTAGCTGAGTCAGCAGGCTCCAGGGGCAGTGAGAGACCCTGTTTCAAAAAACAAGGCGGGTGTTGTTGAGATGGCTCAGGAGTCAAGGTGCTTGCTGCACAAGTCTGAGGACCTGAGTTCAATACCCAGGGCCCGTATGAAGGTGGAAGGAGAGAACCACCTACACCACGTTGTCCTCTGAGCTCCACTCATGAGCTGTGTGCGTGTGCCCTCCCTATATGCGCACACACAATGACAGTTTCTTAAAAGTTTAGAAATGAAAACAGGGGAGCAATTAAGGAAGACAGTGACATTGACCTCCTGATCCCTCTCCACATATATGTCTATGTACACAAATGTGCACATTTGCACACACACACACACACACACACACACACACACACACAGAGCCCAGTCCTCTTTTCCCTTGAGGGAATCACTTGCTTAGCTTCTAATTGAACCTGTATTTTCTGATTAGCAAATCTCTTCTGTCTGTGCTTCTAGCTTTAACCTTGTAGGATGCCCAGGCTTACGTCTGTAAATCTGGAACACTAAAAACAGTACCTGTCTGATGAGGTAAGGATCCAATATGACTAGGTGAAGTGCTCCCTATGGGGTCTAGCTCACAGTAAGGGCTACTGTAACTGGAGGTGGTGGTGGTGCTGATGAGGTACTATGGTACCACCACCATCCTTAGGAGAGTGTCACAGGAACAGAGACTTATTGGGATGCTGATCCATGCTGCATCAGGGGCACAGGGAGAGTGAGACTCAATGATGCCCGTTGGTAGCCCCACCTACCTCTGCTCTAACAGTCCTTGCTGTGACCAGCTTCACACAAAACATACTATACACTCAAGCTCATTCCCACACATTTCACAGTAGCCAGAATGTATGAATCATGTTAACTGTCCATTGGCCACTGAATGGACAGAGGAATTGTGATACACACACAGGATGGAATCTCAAGAAGGGAGAAATCTGGTGAACTGTGATAGTGTGGATGAGTCTGGTGTGTACTGTGTTAAGTAAACAAAGTCAGCACAGGGAGAGAAATGCTACCCAGCCTGCTTCCCACAGACTTGGAGTTGACTTGTGTCAGGCAGAGGCTGGGGGAAGGGGACACTTGGTTAAAGGCATGGTGGTTCAGTTTGACAGTGATTACTGTGCAGACTAGTGATCCATTGCAATGAATAATTCATTCTATGTTTCAAAACAGATGACAGCGTAGATTTTTAAGGAGGTGAGTAACTTGTGAATTAGCCTGATTTAATCAATATACATTACAAACACATATCAAAGCATGACATTGATCTGACATGGGGATGCATGTCTATAATCCCAGCCCTTAAGAGCAGAGGCAGGAGGATCACAAGTTCAAGCCAGCCTGGGACATATAATATGACCCTGTCTCAAAAAGCCGACAAAACAATAGACCATTGCATTGTACCCCACCAATATATACAATTATTATTTGTCAATGGAAAACCACAAAAACTGAAGCCGGGCCTCATGGCACAGTCCTGAAATCCCAGCCACTCAGGAGGCTAAGTTCAAGACTAGCTTGAGCTTCTGCATGATTCCAAAGCTAGTAAGTAAGATCCTCTTTAAAACAAACAAACAAACAAACAAACAAACAAACAAAAAACAAAACAAAAAAACAAACCTGGGGCTGGAGACACAGCTCCATGAGAGAGCACTTGCCCCTCACCTGTAAGGCCCTGGTACTGAACAACAAAAACAAAAACAAAAACAAAACCAGAAACAGAAACAAGAAAGGAGAAAGCAAGCTTAGATCCTTACACTCGTACTACTCTTTCTATCCAGGACCTGCCTCTCTCTACAACTTCTGGAAAAGTCTTTCCACCTCAACTTTGATTCTCACCTCCTTCAGAAGTGTTGGCGGGCCCTTCAGGGTATTGTTGTTTCACTCTTGCACATGCTGTCCCATGGTAGGTTTGGAATTCATCTTTCAGTACTTACTGGCCTTCTGTGTATCAGAGTCTACCGACCAGGCCTCTGCTTTCATCCTGTTTACCTGAAGAGCAAGGAGATGTGACTCACCTCAGGGTTCTTCTCAGCAGGCACATTTGCCAACACAGGCCATCATGAAATGACTGCTCAGTGTTAAGGCTACCAGACGAGAGCTTTAGGAGAAACAGCTTTTCTGGATGAAGAACCAGAGTTAGGTTCAGAGCTGCAGAGAGCAGAACCAGGGCCAGATTTGATCTGTATGGGGAGAACTCCTCACAGTGACAGCTATTTAATGAGTAGGACCCTTCTTGAACAATGAAAGGCATGATGACTACCGTCAGGAGTTAGTGGAGAGAAGCCAGGACACACCCTTGAGACTTCTTGTTTATGAGCTGGGTTTGAACATCATGAAAGAGTCCAGTGACATTTTAGGGCTTACCTGTGGTCACAGTCATGGCAGATGAGTGGGTTGGCTGGAGTGTCAACCCAGTGAGGCTAAGAAAAGACCAGCCCTGTCCAGGTGGACTTGGGTCTCATTCTCTTACTACCCCAGTATACAGAGACTGTAGCGGGTAGCTGTTCCAGCTTTGACCTGGAAGTACTACCCCCATTGAGGCTTAGGTAACTGTCACGCCTACAAGGTGGAGCAGAGACAGGACCCCTGAAGACCCGAGATCCAGATGTGCTGGCTCTCCGCTGGACTGCAGTTCACCTTCCTCAGACCCTGTAACCTATCCCTTTACTTGTTGTAAGTTACCCCAAAATAAACCTCCCTTTTAACTACATGGAGTTGCCTTAATACTTCCATCAATAGGAGACTGCTCCGTGAAATCCAAGTCCCCTCTCATTAGCTTCCATGTCTCAGTTACTTTTCTATTGCTGTGATGAGACACTGTGACCAAGGCACCTTAGAAGAAAGTTTATTTGGGGCCACAGCTTCGGAGGGTTGTAGTCTGTGACTATCATGGCAGGGAGTGTGACAACAGGCAGGCAGACTTGGCACTGGAGCAGTAGCTAAGAGCTCACATCTCGAGACACAATCACAAGGTAGAGAGAGAGCTAACTGGGAATGGCTTGGGCATTTGGAACCTCAGAGCTTGTCCCCTGGGACACACCTCCTCCAGCAAGGCCACACCTCCTAGTCCTTCTCAAACTGTCCCACCAACTGAGGACCAGGTATTCAAATGTATGAGTCTACGGGGGTCATTTTCATTCAAACCATCACACACTCCCAAGTCATGCGTTTCATCTAAAGTATCTGAGGTATCTCACGAAAACCTCTCCACTTAGCTTTGGTCAGTCATGCTGCTCAGTATCCATACTGAACACATTCACAGAAAAATCCTTGGGTCTCTCTTTCTGGGACATTTAGTCGCTGTATTTTTTTTTTTCTGGGATTCCATTGCATTTTCAAGTTTCAGGTCCAGCTTCTCGTTTACTGCTGACATCCCAGATGGACAGCTGTCCCTCAGTGCCTTGCAAGGGAACTGATTTCAGACTCCTGCTGGGTAACCAAATTCTGATATCCAAGTATTTGCAAATGGTAGGCACACAGCCTCATGTGTACTACATTATCCTTAAATCACTTATAACACTAGATACAATGTACATGCTGTGCAAATAGTTGTTATACTGGATTGTTGTGTTGCTATTTGGATATGAAGCACCCCCCCACCCCCAAGGCTCATGTTGAGTACTTGGTCCCCAATTGATGCTGCTACTTTGGGAGATATTAAAACCTTTAAGGGTTTGGGCCAGCTGAAGGAAGGTCATTGAGGGTGGATCCTTGGGGGATTCCTTAGTGTTTCTTTCTCTCTACTTCCTGTCTGCTAGGAGGTGAACTTCCTCTATCACACACTCTCCTGGATGATACTGTGTCTCACTACTGGCCTGGGAGGACTGAGCCAAGTGACTATGGTTTGAGACCTTGGAAACCGTGAGCGGAGGCACATTTTCCTTCACTCATTGTTTCAGGTATCCAGTATCAGTGGGAAAGTAACTAGCATGTTTAGGGAATATTAAGAAAAAAATTCTACATTTGCAGCACAAATGCGTTCTTTTTCCCAACATCCAGTTGAAGCCACGATTGAAACCATTCTGCAGACCCAAGGGCCCAGTCTTAAGTTTCTGGCTAAAAAGCTTTGATTTTATTCACCCCCTTGGCATTTCTCTCAGGACCTGGTGTTTCCTTGGTTTGAAGCTCTTTCAATGGCTCCCCGCCAGCCTCTGCATACTAACTAGGGTGTTGATGATGCCCTCCTAGCGAACATCCTACCTCATGAGGGTCCACATGGTTACTTCTCTTCACAACATTCCTTTCCTCCCACCCTTGGCCTGAGCATCTTGACCTGCTCATCCTCTTTCCCGAGGATTTTACTCAGCAAGGCTGATGGTTTCTCTACTGTATATCAGTTTGGCAGATTCACTGTTGTCTCTTAAGCACAAAGTTCTAGAAAATAAGTTTAAGAATCGGTTGTATTTTAAATAAGTGATTTGTTTAGAACTCACATTTCCCCCTTGCATCGAAGTTCTTCATGATGGTTAGTTTTGTCAGGTTAGGCCGGGAGAGGCCATTTAACTAGTATGATTAAGCTAAAGCGTGAAACCCACAGAATCTTAAGGACTGTTAACAGTTAGGTAGAACACAGTGTTTCCATGGGAAAATATTTCCTGGGTTCTGCATTGGAATGCTAGGATTCCTTTAAATGTCCGCAGGGAACTGAGCACACTCCCACCCCCATTTACATTTATAAACACTACAGTATTTTCTGAGGGACCCCTGTACACCAGGCAGTGATGTCATTGGAACGGCTGTCACCCATTTCAGATAGGGCAGTCGAGGCTCTTCTCCGAGATTTGAATCGAAGACCTGCTCCATAGTGGAAATCCATACCAGGGACAGTTATAGGGCCCAAGGACCCGTGGCCAAAGGTCATAGACCCTATGAAAGAACCTATTACTGTCACTCACCTAAATGGACATAGCATTAAACCGACTCCTGAAGACATCATTATACCCGTAGACTAGTGGATCAGCAGCCCTCATCAGGGAAGCTTCTTTTTGCGGTAGATGGTGATTGATACAGAAACCACAATGGTCAAGATGCAGAGAATAAGGAATTTCATTTAGTAGATTCTCCATTCCTATTTATTATCAACATCTCAGCTCCTTGCTTTAGCCCATAGATTCTGTTCTTAAGGTTGATCTCTTGACTGTACCCCAGAGTTCTTAAATGCTGTCGTCCCGCTTATTTATTTATTTTTCTTTATTTATATCTGAATGTAATACATCTCAATCTTGTACTTCATCCCTGTGATTCACCCTCCTGCCTTGCCAACTCTACCGCTAATGCTGATGATGACCATTGTGCCTTTTATTTTATTCACTGTACTTTTTGTTTCCAACATTTTCATTTTTTACAGAATTTGAATTTTCTATTGTATTTCTCTCTCATTTTGCTGACCTTTTCCATTCATATTGCTAATTTCTCATCCATTTTGGCAACTTTCTCTTCTGCATTGTTAGCTTTCCTCTACATGTCTGTACTGGTTTCCTTACTTCATCCACATGCTTAAATCGTGTCCTTTTTGAGACCATTAGTCATTTTTGTTGGCAAACTTTTGAGATATTTATCTTGGTTCTTTCCCTGTTGCTGTGACAGAGTGCTTTGGCAACAACAACATAAAGGGAAAAGGGCTTATTTGCGCTCACAGTTCAAGATGCCCATCATAGAAGGGAAATCAAGGCAATGGGTACTTGGAGCAACTTGTCTTTTTGCACTCATAATTGGGAAATAGAGAGGAATGAATGCCTACATGCCAGGGCTCTGTTCACTTTTCCATTTCATGCAATCCAGTATTTGTCCTGTCCACAGTTAAGAAGGACTTTTCCTATCAATTGATGTAATAAAGAAAGAGTAGGAGGTAGTATGAGGATCAGTGGTGACTTACTTCATTCTTTTTTCTGTTCTGTTTTCAGTACCAGGGCCTTACAGGTGAGGGGCAAGTGCTCCCTGATTGAACTGTATCTCCAGTCCCAGTTTTTTTTTCTTTTTAAAGAGGATCTAATTTACTAGCTTTGGAATCATGTAGAAGCTCAAGCTAGTCTTGAACTTAATCTCCCAAGTGGCTGGGATTTCAGGACTGTGCCATGAGGCCCGGCTTCAGTTTTTGTGGTTTTCCATTGACAAGTAATAATTGTATATATTGGTGGGATACAATGCAATGGTCTATTGTTTTGTCAGCTTTTTGAGACAGGGTCATATTATATGTCCCAGGCTGGCCTTGAATTTGCGATCCTCCTGCCTCTGCTCTTAAGGGCTGGGATTATAGACATGCATCCCCATGTCAGATCAATGTCATGCTTTGATATGTGTTTGTAATGTATATTGATTAAATCAGGCTAATTCACAAGTTACTCACCTCCTTAAAAATCTACGCTGTCATCTGTTTTGAAACATAGAATGAATTGTTCACTGCATTGGATCACTAGTCTGCACAGTAATCACTGTCAAACTGAACCACCATGCCTTTAACCAAGTGTCCCCTTCCCCCAGCCTCTGCCTGACACAAGTCAACTCCAAGTCTGTGGGAAGCAGGCTGGGTAGCATTTCTCTCCCTGTGCTGACTTTGTTCACTTAACACAGTACACACCAGACTCATCCAGGAGATGTGGGAAGGAGATGTGGGGACGATTGGAGGGGGAAGAAACCACAATCAGATATATTATACGAAAAAGAAATTCTATTTTCAATAAAAGAAAGAAATAAGAATGGGCAAGAGACTTATTCAGAGAGAAAAATAAAACCAGATTTTACAAAGGCCTTTAAACATGAAATTCACTCATAATAAAAGAAATGCAAATCAAAAAAGAAAGTCGACTTCATTCCCAAGAGAGGGAAGAGCTTGGGAAATCCACAAAAGGAGTAGGAACAGCAGGAAACTGTGGAGAAACTGAAGGTGATACACTGAAGTCCAGCAGCTCCCGCTGCTCAGCTCCCCACCAAGGGGGAAGAAGCTGCAACCTTATCCAAAACTAAGACAGGCCTCACCGGTGAAGAGACAGGAAGTCCCGCCCACAGGACAAGCTCGCTGCCCTCCCAAGACTCAGATCCGGGTGTGGGCTTGCGGAGACAACGACTTCTCTAGCGGGCTGGGTAGAGAGGAGTGTGTCCAGGTCCCATCTTGAGAGGGACTCTATTGTCTAAAGCAAAGCTACAGTCGGGAAGTCTGAATTCCACCTGTCACGGGCTCAGCGGGGCAGGGGAGAAAGCTGTGGAAAGCAGGGGAGCCAGGCACCTACGACTTAAGCTTCAACCTGGAGCAGTAACAGAGAGCTGTCTCATTGGACACCTTCAAGCCTCAAACATCAAGTAGAGGAAGCCGAGCCCAGGCAGTGAAGCGTAGAGGGAAGAAAAGAATACTCTCTTGGGTGCCTGGAGACCAACCTCACCAATTGGAGCCTGATGTCAGCAGGTGGATCACCCTCCAGAGCTACATAGCTGCCGTGAGGTCCTCTGCCATAGTGTCTGAGAATCCCAAAGCCCCAGTGGATGGTGTGGTGTCCACAGCTGCATCCTTCCTGCAGGATGATGGAAGCTTAGCAGACGGTGCTGTGGTCACCGCCCCCATTAACAGACCTCCTGAGAGACACTCCCCAGCTAGAACGTTAGCCATCCTAGGTTATACAAACCAGAGGATATCAGGACGGGGAGCGACCCTGCCAAGCCCACAGACTTGTGTGGCCAGCAGAGAGGGTCCCCTGGTAGAAAAAGAGAAGCCACTAAAATGAGAGCATCTCTGGGGACACCAGACACCTAATACAGGATTATCCATCAATAGCATAAACCTTAGAAAAGGCTAGAGCCCGAACGTTCCACCAGCCCTGACCCCTGGATATAACATCCTACGCACGAGGACCCCAGGACTCATGAAGTTCTTTCCTGCTGCTGCTGTTTGTCTATTAGAGAAACGTCATTTCAGAAACATATTAAATACTTGTTAATTTAGAAAACACCTCGTGGCTTGCTTATATTTTGTGCTTGTGAAAAGACAAGAGAGTGACTGAGTTCTCAGGAGACAGCAGATCACACGGGAGAAGGGATCCAGCTGTACCTGTCTGGAGCCTTTCACAAACACACAGGACACGGAAGGAAACTGTGGTGTTCAATTGTGGTCACCAGGTGGCGCTAAAAACACGCTATCAAGTCAATTATTGTAGTCCTTGGGGATTTTTATTTACCAAAGCAAGGGCTGGGAAAGGCAGGTGACTAGGACTCCACAGGTCCCGAACTTCAGGGCAGAAGAGTAGAGCTGAAAGGAGGTGGGAAAACCCTCAAAGAACTTGTGCTGTCCAGTTGTGTGGCAGATAATCCTCTAGTGAGTGGAGACTCGGGAGTCCAGCACATTCCAGGCCCAAACTCCTCCAAGGTTGGCCGGTCACTTGTGTGGATCCTGTTTCCACCTGACTAGTTTGGTCTAGGGAGAAGGCAATTCCCATTTCTGCCCTGGAAGCTTATTTCCTTCGGTATTTCTTTCATTTTTTTTTTTTCCCCTTCCAGAGATAGTCTGGAGCTTTCGAAGGAGGGGTTGGACAAGGCCATGACTCAGCAGTGCCTTTGGGGAAGACCCTGGGACCCCTAGTCTTATCCATCCCTCCAAAGGAAACTTGCGTAGGCACTTCCACATCCTGACTCTTCTGGTCTATTTGGCAAATTTGCTCTGAAGAGGCGAGAACCCAAACCCCACGCTTCCATCCACAGAGCCATTTCTTGGTACCACAAGAAACAACTGCGTATTGGCCGTCTGCCCCTCTGGTTGTAGGCCAGGGACCACTGCACTCTGATGACCACCGGTGATGGGATGCTGGTGGCTGCTGTGGTTGCCAGCCCTGAGTATGCACTAGTGGCTGGGCCCGACTCCCTAAGTTTCTGATGCAGATGCTGCTGGCCTGGAGACCACACTTGGATGATGGGTTTACTCAGGGCAGAGTGCCGGTGGGGAAAATCTGCAGCAGAGAAAAGCTGAGAGCAGTGTTTGGCAGGGCTTTTTCTCAGGGTGGGGGTGGGGGTGGGTGTTCATTCGAGGATTGAAGGTCACTTCAAAGTGCCTGTCTTCTGTGGATACTGTAAACCAGTGCGTCTGGACTTAGCATTACAGTGGAATGGATACATGCTGACTCTGGCTTCCCAGAGAGCCTGCTTTAATGGTTTCAGACTATAGTTTGGGCATTGGAAGCCGTAAAAGCCCCCTTGCTGTGTGCACCTGAAATCCCAGTACTCAAGGGACCGAGGGAGCAGAAAGGTGATTATGAGCCCAGTCTGTCACAAACAAACAAGGCTGTTAAGTAGGGGATTCTGGTTGAACAACCACACTTCAAGCTTCTGCTGTTCTCCCATTCTTGTTTATTTATTTAGAGACAAGCTCTTCCATAGCCCAGGTCTCAAATTCATTATGCAGCTGGAGGATGATTTTAAAACTTTTGATCTCCTGCTTCCACCTCTTGAGTGCAGGGATCACAGGTGTGCACCACCATGCCCAGTTTATGGGGTGTTGGGGATCAAGCCCAAGGCTTTGTGGATGGCTGTCAAACTTTCTATCAGCTCCAGTCCCAGCCCCCTTTCTCACATTTATTGTATCTGTAACCTATCTGTGAACCCCTATTTATCTTTCTAGATCTAGTTCAAGTATTTCCTCACTAGGAATTTGTATCCCTCTCACTCCTACAATTAATTGCTGCTTTTTCCTGAGTCTAGAAGCATATTGGACATGCTGAGTTATCATCTCTCCTTTACTGGATTGTGGTTATTGACATTCATATTTTTCCTTCACATTCGATGGCGCTCCTCTCATGAGTCTTATTATTTTGTAACAGGATAAATCCTGTAGAAGGGGGTGCAGTGACGCATGCATGGGACTCTGAATAAGGGAGTCTGTGCAATTACGAACAGCAGAATGAGTGTCTACTTAGTGTATCAGACTCCAGAGGGTGCTTGAGAAGACAAGGGGAAATTCATACAGGAGGTGGGTTCTTGTTAAATCTGGCTTGGGGGCCACATTCAGAGAGATGCACTTGACTACCAGAGCAGACCTGGGTCTCCCTTTTACGTGCTCTTTCTTCCCATGTACTGCTGTCAGGATTATGTACATTGTGGCTTGTCTTTCAAGAACCTGTCCCATCTCCTGCTCCAGACATACAATTCCCAGCCATATTCACACTTGGATTGTCGTTGCCTGCACACACATTGCTGTATTAGGACCACACCTTACTATTCCCCCCACAATGCCCTTCTCATCTTGGAGTGGATGGCTAACAGCCATGGCCTATGTAGCTACCTGAACCCCCAAGGCTGAGTGCCTTCTCTTCATATTCTTTTAGCATTTACAGGTGCATTGTATGGCTTGAATATGTCTCCAAAAGTTGAGGTGTTGAAAACACAGATTTCTCTTGCTAGTGTTTTGAGGTAGGTAATTGAGAGTAGACGGGGTTATAAGGATGGAAACCTCCACAGTGGCTTTATAAGAGGAGAAAGAGAGATGCAAGCCAGTGGATGACCTCTACATTTATCACATGACAGTCAGCATGGAGGCTCTTACTAGATGGTGTCATTGACTTCCCAGTCTGCACAATCATGCACCAAATAAACTTCTATTCTTTATAAATTATCTGTATAAATCTCAAGTATTTTGTTATAGAAATAGAAAGCAGGTTGAAACAATATCTTTACCATCCTTGTACACAATAGATGCTTCATAAGTGTCGAGTTGAGATAAGTATTTACACACCCATTCTTCAACATTTTTCCTAACTACCATTCACACACAAGACACACTCCCACGGTTCACATCTCTGAAGTCATAGTTGTATCTCTCATGACACGTGGTGATTCTTCACCTATTTCCAGGGCATAGCTTTGGAATTCTGGGACACATTTTCTTGGGGGAAATAAGACCCTGAGTGGGGGCGGGGATAGTGCAGATCCCACCTGTCGCCTGGATTCTACTGTGTCTGTTCTCAGGTAGAGAGCTGTGCACTTACTATAGTCTAGGCCATGTGGTAGGCACTTTTAAGATTATTCCTAGACTGCTCACAGCAATCTTGTCATTTAGTTATTGTGTCCTTGTGTTGTGGGTAACTGTAATAGGGTAAGTGATTTGCTTAAAGTTATATGGATGCAAGGAGTAAAATTACACTAACTACTTCCCCATTGTTTTCTGTGTCTCTTTCCCCAGTTTGCTCTTAGTAATGTGTTTAAATTTTAGTTTACTTTGTAGGTATGTGTGTCTTGCTTGCATGTGTGTCTGTGTGCCATGTACATGCCTGGTGCCCACAGAGGTCAGAAGAGGGTGTTAGATTTCTTGGAACTGGAGTTACAAATGGTTGTTAGCTGCCATGTGGGTGCTGGGTTCAAACCCTGGTCCTCTGGAAGAGCAGTCAGTGTTTCTAACTGCTGAGCCATCGCTCCAGCCCCAGTTTTCGTGGTTTTGATATTGACACAGAGCCTGGAGTCAGAAGGCAAATGCTGAGCTGAACTGAATTGCTCATGGTCACCTCTCTCTGTCATTTTCTACAAACGCTTGTGGAGATGATATGTTCAGATAGGACATTGCTGTCGCTCCATCCCTGGGCGCCTCACAAATATCACACCAGAGCCCTGCTTTAATTATCTTTTGTCTATTACCTGCTGAAAACCTCTGCAAATCCTAATTTTACAGTTGCTTCAGCCCCACATCATGGGCAAAGGCATATTTTTTAGTAATGTTTGATATTCTGGTTTTTTTTTTGGTTTTTCGAGACAGAGTTTCTCTGTGTAGCTTTGCGCCTTTCCTGGAGCTCATTTGGTAGCCCAGGCTGGCCTCGAACTCACAGAGATCCGCCTGGCTCTGCCTCCCGAGTGCTGGGATTAAAGGCGTGCGCCGCCACCGCCCGGCGATATTCTGTTATTTATACTATAATTTCTGTGTGCTTCTTTTTCAGAGTAGATTGCCCATCTACTAATTGCTCATGTCTGAACTTTTTCCTTAAATTTCTTGTAATTACCTTAAAGTCTTTGTCTGCTAATTTGAGCAGTGTCCTCTCTTTATTCATTTATTTGAGATGGGTTGGCCCTGTACCACTGTATAGTTGAGAATGACCTTGAGCTGATACACTACTGTATCTGCCCTTGTCCTCCAAGACTCTTTCTGTTTACTGTTTCATTTCTTTGTTGTAGGTGTCCTGTAATTTTTTATTAGGTACTAAACATCATGGATTTTATTGTCTTCTTTGAAAGAGTACTGCATTTTTCCTGGTGAACAAGTCTAGAGGTGAGGCCCCTTGGATCTCTGCTGAGTACTAGAGTGCCATGGGGTTCTCTCTGCCATGGCCACTGAGAACACTAATGTCTCTCCTGACTCGGTGACTCTGGAATTCCTGTTCAGTATCCAGTTCCTAGCGTCTGTTCTCTCCTGGCCCCATGGAGTTTTACCTGCACGTGCGCGACTTGTTTCCACTGGAGACACAGGTGTTCCCCATGCAGATGCCTGCTCTGCGCAGCTCCCTCCTCCCCTGCACTCTACAGCATCAATCCTCAGAGAAACCCTGACGTTTGGTCTCCTTTCTTCCATCCTCACTGCGGGCTCTGCCTCCCTGCACCGTGGTTAGAGAGTAGAGTAAGGCTCTGCCTCGTAAGGCTTTCTTCTTTGGAAGGTTGCATCTCCATCCATCCATAGTGGGCCACCAAAAACAGCCATGTCATATACATGTGTTGCTTTACTGTTGATGTCAGAAGAGTGAACCTGATGTCCCTTACTCTGTTATGGTGACAAGCAGATGGCACCTTGTCACAGACAGACATCTGTCTATTTTATAGTTGAGGTAAATGAGACTCAGAGTATGCAAACACACAAGAACACATGATAGCCTGCTGGGAAGACACTCAGAATTGAGCCCTTCTCTATTTTACTCCCATCCAAAGAAAACATTCATTAACTCTGTGTGTGTGTGTGTGTGTGTGTGTGTGTGTGTGTGTGTGTGTGTGTGTGTGTGTTGATGGTGGTGGTGGTGGTGATGGTGGTGATGGTGGTGGTGGTGATGGTGGTGGTGGTGATGGTGGTGGTGGTGGTGGTGGTGGTGGTGGTGGTGGTGGTGGTGGTACTGAGGACTGAGCCTAGAACCTCCCACATGTCAGGGGAGTGTTCCACCAGTGGGACACTATATCCCTCGCCCACTCCATACAGCTCACCCCATGTCACCTTTAAATTTCTTCTTTTGAGACAAGATATTGCTAAGTTGTCTAGGTTAGTCTTGAACTTGCTCTGTAGTCCAGGCATGGCTTAAACTGGTGAGCTCCCTACCTCAACCTCCCAAGTCACTGGAATTACAGGCCTAAGTCACCATACCTGGTGGGAATATTCAGACATGTTTCATTGGCCTTTATGTCTCCAATTCTATCACAGTCCATGTTGTCCCTCTCTTCAAGGTGTCAGACTGTCTTCAGACTTCATGGCTGCCCTGTCTTATCTGGCCAGCTCTCTATGTCCAGTGTCCACTCTACCCTTTCTGTTTTTTTTTCTATTCATTTCTTTTTAAAGATTTTTTTTCTTGAGACAGGGTTTCTCTGTGTAGCTTTGCACCTTTCCTGGAACTTGCTTTGGAGACCAGGCTGGCCTCGAACTCACAGAGATCTACCTGGCTCTGCCTCCTGAGTGCTGGGATTAAAGGCGTGCGCCACCACCGCCCCCCCTTTCTGTTTTTGTCAAAGTATCTAGTGAGGTTCCATATTTCCTTTTGCATCTTCTCAGCATCAGGCAATGGGGTTTTCACGTAGCCGTCTCTGAAAATGTTTGTTAATAGGACCAAAGGAAAAGCAAGTACCATTTCATGTACCTTGTCACCCTCCTCCCCACAGCCACCCAGAAGAGGTGCTCACGGGGCCAGAGGAGGATTCGGCAGCCTGGAGCACTTCTCCGCACGCAGCTTGGACATACTTCTCTCTTGCTATGGGCTGTTGGCTGATAACTCATGCGTCCCTTTATTATTCTTGGCATGCTGGAACCATCCCACTAACATTCTTCTTCTATATTTCTCCTGGAAACAACTTCATAAAAGTCCCTCTATTATCCATCTAACCATGCCAATATAAATCTATCCACTCCTCTCGTTTAATTTTAGCATTGCTCTTTTTTTCCCTTTACATTTCTAGCATGCTCTAGAATTTTGCATCCAATTTCTTTATATTTTCTCTTCAACAAAAAATTTAGAAATGTATTATTGTGCTTGTGTGCACGCACGTGCCATGGTAGGCATGTGGAATTCAGATGGTACCTTTGTGGAGCCATTTCTCTCTTTCATCTTTATGTGGTGTTTTATGACACGTGATTCCTGGGAAGATGTGAACAAGTGTCTACTCGCCCCTGATAGGGAATCAATGGCAGGCTAAAGTAAGAATATCGCCTAAGCCCAGCTTGGTGAACCAAAGAGCTTATTGGGGTTACTTGGAGAAGCACAGCTAAAAGGTGACTGAGGAGCAGAAATGACCCGAAGACAGTTGCATCAGCAAAAGCCACCCCAGCATGGGTGACCGCCATGAAATCTGTCACCCTGTATCATACTGCACAACTTGCGGGCAGCTTACAAGTTGGAATGCCTCTTCCAGGTGGCTCAGCTTGCCTGAGAGTGTTGCTCAACACTCTTCATGGCTTATAGATGTGTAGAGAGGGAAAAGCCTGGTCAATTTCATCAGTTTCAGGGACTTCCTGAAGCTATTAAGTTGTTTGTTTACTTTTTGAGTTTTCAGGTGCTTTTGTTGGGATGGAATATGCCCGCTCCCTTTGTAACATGTTAGGTCTTAAGGGGTCTTCCTCAGAGCTTCCCTTAGATGGAATGTTTTATCTTTAAGGAGACTGATAAAAGACACTTGGATTCTAGGGATTGAATTCAGGTCATCAGGATTGCGTAGCAAATGGTAAATGCCTTTATTCACCAAGTCGTCATTATCCTCCCCACAACCTTTCTTATTTCTTCAAAAAAAAATTCTTTCATTTTGTATATATTTGTGTGTGTGTGTGTGTGTGTGTGTGTGTGTGTATGAGAGAGAGAGACAGAGACAGAGAGACAGAGACAGAGACAGAGACAGAGAGAGACAGAGAGAATGAACGCATGTCGAGGTCAGAGGACAGCTTGCAGAAGTCAGTTCTCTTCTTCTACCATGTAGGACATGGGAATTGAACTCAAGTCATTAGGACATCATTATTAGACCTGCCCTTTTCCTTTCTTCTTTTTCTTCTTCTTCTTTTTGAGTCAGGGTCTTACTGTATAGATCTGGCCTAGAACGCACAGAGCTCCACCTGCCTCTACCTCCCAAGTACTGGTATTAAGTGTGTAGGCCACCACACCTGATTTATTTATTTATTTATTTATTTATTTATTTATTTATTTATTTATTTATTTATTTTTTTTTTTATTTAATTTTTTTTTTTTTGGGTTTCTCTGCGTAGCTTTGCGCCTTTCCTGGGACTCACTTGGTAGCCCAGGTTGGCCTCGAACTCACAGAGATCTGCCTGCCTCTGCCTCCCGAGTGCTGGGATTAAAGGCGTGCGCCACCACCGCCCGGCTATTTATATTTTTTTTTATGCAACCATCTCTAGAAACTTCTTTGGGGTTCTTGACATTTCATAATTCTTTTCTGTTTGTTCTTTTGAATTTTTGAGACAGGGTTTCTTGTAGCCCAGTCTGGCCTTTGCCTTGAACTCCTGATCCTCCTGCCTCTACTTCCCAAGTACCAGGTGTTGCAGGCATGGGCACCACACTCAGCTTATGTCCCACCGTTTCTCTCCGATTTCCCCATCGTGACTGCTCTGCTTATCGCTTCTGCTTGAGAACTGCTGTTCTCCCAGGTCCCGGTCTCCAGTTCTTTACCACTTTCTAGCCTGTGAGGCACCGTCTGCCAGGGAGGGTCGGAGGCCCGCTCTCCCTTCAGCTCTCCTTTTTTTTTTGTTTCAATCTCTTCTTGTTTGATCAGGAATTCACCCCCTGCTTTCTACCTCTGCCAAACTTTTCATCTTCGTGAGGTGGCTTTTGGCTACTATCTTCAAAATCAAGAGTGGGAGCATCATTCCTACTCTGTGTCATAGCCGCTGTCCTTTTCTGTATATAAACAGTGTCGTCCCCTGGCTCAACTTCCATTTTGGTAGGTAACTGTGGGCTTGTGTGCCAACAAACACCTTCAGCCCTGTGCTCCTGCCGTCTGGGTTCCCTGGGTGGTTGGGACGCTTTTCTCCCATCTTCTGTGTATTATTTCCCTTAAGAACTCTTCCTCCTCTACCCGCCCCTTCTTGAAGTTTTGGGGATGACACGTGGTTTTATACATGCTCTTGTTTTCCAGACTCCTTATGGAGGTTGCACAGGTTTTTCTCTTCTTTTCCTTTCCTTCTCTTCTTCCTTCTTTCTTTTTTTTAAATTATGATTTTACTTATTTATTTTGTGTACATGTGTGTGCATGTGGCACATGTGCCATGGTGTGTGAGCGGAGGTCAGAGGACATCTTGTGTGATTTGGTTCTCTCCTTCCACCATGTGGGTTCTGAGGATTAAACTCAGCTCATCAGGCTCAGTGGCAAACACCTCTATTCACTGAGCCATCTTCCCCAGCCCTTCATCATCTTCATCATCATCATCATCATCTCTATCATCATCGCTTTTAATAACAGCAAGACACAAAGTTTCTCTTATTTTTTCTTTTAAAAAGCATAATAGTTTAATTTTTAATTCTTTGAGAACGCTTTACGATATATTTTGATCATATACATTCCTCATTCTTCCCTCTAAATCCTTCCCAGATCTCTCCTCTACTCACTCCTAACTTCATGTACTTTTAAAAATAATGCATTAAGTCCATTTATGTTGTCCATGTACAAATGAGTGTGGCCTCATCCAGTGGTGGACCTAACTAAGAGCCGCAGCATCATCAGAAGTGATCACCTCAATAAAAATGCTTAATATACTCACCATCCCATGCAGTAATTGTGTTTGTTACTTTTTTGTTGCTGTGTGTGAAAGAATTCTCTGACCAAAAGCAACTTAGAGAAGAAGTGTTCCAGAGAGAGTTCGTGATGGCCAGGAAGACACAGCAAGATGGCAGGAGCAGAAAGCTGGATGATCACATCTTTATCCACACACAAGAAGCAGAGAGTATGAACGGGAAGTAGGGTAGGCTATAAATCCCGAAAACCCACCCCCAGTGGCATGCTTCCTCCATCAAGGCTGCACCTCTTAAAGGTCCCATAACATCTCCAAACAGTACAACTAACTGGGGACCAGGAGTTCAAATACATGAGCTTGTAGGGGACATTTCTCGTTCAGATCACTACAGTGCCATTTTCTTTCTTTTCTTTTCATTGTGTGGGGAATGCTAACATTTAAAGCAAATTTCAAGTATATAATGCTATATTAACTTGTCAGCATACTATAATATAGATTTCCTGAACTAATTCATTTTGCAAAATTGAGCTTCGTACCTTTGGACATCTCCTCATTTCTGTCTCCCCTCAGACCCTGACAACTACTTCTCTCCTCTGCTTCTGGGCATTTAGCTGTTTGAGGTCCCACACTGAAGGAGATCATGCAGTTGTTTTCTGCCTGATTTCTCTGCTGTGTCCTCCATGTTCATCACTCTGTTGCAAATGACTGGATTTCCCTCTTTAGATGGTTGGACACTATTCCCACGTGTGAGTGTGTGTATCTACATTTTCTCTCTAGCAGATGCTGATGAACATTTAGACTTCTCCCCAATCTTTTGAGCCTCACCTTTTGCAGGTCTTTGTATAGAACACAAAAAGTGCAGAAAAATACCTCAGACTTTTCTGCTGGCAGTTCAGTTTCATTACTTCCCAGGAAATTCCACAACAGTCAGCCATTATTGTTTCTACCAAGACGGTTAGTGCCGCACCAAGTCTCATTAACTGAACCATATCTTTATGAACAAGGCCCTTAGAGCTGGCCTGCCCAAGGGAGTCACCAGAAAGTTCCTATGCTATCCTGACCCGTTTGTCAGATGAAGACAGATTTCTCTGATGATCAAATCTTACTTCTCATTTCTAGGGAAGTCTGCCTCTCTGTACTTTGTTCATCCATAACAAATTGAAACAAGGGTCCCCCATGGGCCTCATGTTGTAGAGAACCCCACACAGTTCCATGTGGTATCACTCCCAGTGTTGATACAGCTTGGAGAAGCTCCGACTACATACGGTTCTCTACAGTGTCTGGATAAAAGGCTGGAATTCAGTGTGATCAGTTGGTGGACCTCCACTGTCCAAGGTCTATGAGATTGGTAATTGTATTCATCTGGTTTTCTGATCAGTAGAATTGATGGCTATTGGTACAGTAAAAGACTGCCACATTTCAAAACCTGTTGTAAGGCTGCATTGGCAAATGTTGGTTGTGGCTCCCAAGAGCAACTTTGGCTGGTTTCTGAGGCTCTGGCTTCAAGACAATGGGTGCTTTAAAAACATCCCCAAAGATTCTTATCAGATTGTTTGGGAAGGGGCCTGGTCATGCCATTGCCTCTAGAATCAGATTGACATGGATTCCCAGTCTGGTTCTCCTGCTTTCTGGAAGGATCTATGAAGTCTTTGAGTCTAATATGTAAACATGAACATAACAATGCCTACTTCAATGGATGGTTCTCAGAAATTACAGGGCATTTTGTAAGGTATTATTATAACAAAGTGCTTTGTGAATGATAGTCATTTGTTTCTTTTTCTCTTTCTTCCTCTTGTCTTTACCTCCTTTTGTGCATGTGTGAGGGCAGGGCATGGATAGACTCAGGGCATACAATAGACAAGGCCGAGTATAAAAATAATGAAAAGACTCAGGGAAGGTGACTCCTGCCCCCAAGACAGTAAAGGTGACATAAGACACACAGAGAGAGATATGGATAGATATAGATAGATAGATAGATAGATAGATAGATAATAGACAGATAAACAGACAGACAGACAGAGTGATATATATATATATATATAATGTTAGGGGGGTTTCTCTTTTCCATTTTGTGGAAGAATAGGTACCAGGACAAGTTTTATTTACGGGGAGGGAATATTGTTCGGGTTTCTTTGATTGATGTGTTCTCTTTTGGAAGATCCTGAACAGTATTAAGATAATGCTGTGAGCTATGTTCCAAAGGACGTGTGCTATGTCCAGGATGTGGAATTAGGGACAGAGGCGAGAGGGTATGCAGAAGGAACCCTGCACCTATTCACTGACTTTGCTTAGGAGGCTCTGTGTACCTGGCCCATGTTGAACATATTCAGATAGTCACCCAGCAGAGAACAGGAACCTGCCTGAGAGGAGGTTGAACTGATGAGCCAAAGGTATGTATGTGGACATCAGCTAGAAAGCTGTACCATATCCAGAGGAGAGGAAAGCTGAGAGTCTAGTTGCAGCCTCACCCTGGGATCGTGTACGGTAAATGGAACACCAGGGAACAGGTTTTGTGGGATTGGGTTAGCTCCTACCATGCCATCAAGGACATATTTTCCACCCTCTGAGCTCTAGGCTCACACTACTCCTAAAATCTAACACCCATACTTCTGTCATATGCTCTTTGTAATTAGTTAAGGTCCATGCAAATCCAAATTAGTTTGTGGAATCTTATTATTTTTAAAGCCCAGGTATTTTTGTGTTACAGATGAGGAGCATAGTTTCTAAGAGTGACCCAGGAAGTACTAGAATCTAGGGTTTCTGTCCTCAAGAAAGGAGTCAGACAGTTAGAGGGTGGTGGGATTGTCTCAGCCAGGCGAGCACGTTCTGAAAAGGAAGGGACACCAGAACTGTCAGCAAGGCTTGTGTGTCAGCCGTTGGGTAGGAGAGCCAGGCTCAGAATGGAGTCTTTCATGAATTACTGCTTGGCTCTATTCCCAGAATGCCCGCTAAGGTGAAACTGCCCAAGGGAAGAGGGCCTGGTTGATCCACAAATCCTTAGCTACTTTCTCAACAAGTGAGCAGGGCTGGACAATGGGGACATCTAAGGAACTGGAGGCTTGAGTTTTTCCTCTCCCTTAGCACAGCAGCACGTCAGGTCATTAGGAAGGACTAGCAGGGAGCAAGGAAAAGGCTGTGGAAGCCAGAGAGGGGCAGCAAGATCCCATCTTTACTCACCTTGTTACTAAAATTCTTTTCTGGAATCTGGAAATGGTAGAAATGGAGCTAGGGCCATTTTGGAGACCATCTGCTTGAGCGTGACATGAGACTAAGCTTTGACCAAGGGGTCACTCAGGCAGCAGCAGGGGCAATTATGGGATAAATTCCCACCAAAGGTTTCCAGCTAAGTTTTTCATGCAAATAAGGGATTCTGACTTCCAAAGAGTGCCAGAGCCTGATTGGCCGGTATCAGGTCCTCCATGCAGATGAGGGGTTCAAACTCAAGCTCACTGGTTATCTGCTCCCCCTAACCAGTGGATGTCTGAGCTCAGAGGGAGGCAGCTCCTTGGTCAGCTCTGAAACCTAGGGCATGGCAGGTGCTCAGGAGGCTGGTCCTCATCTGCTTCCGTGTGAGAGGGCGTGTGTGAGCCCTGGGTCCCCATTCACACTCTGATTTTGCTTTACAAAGCAGACGTGATCCCCGTGGGATCCCTTCCCCATATCTAGTAGTTTTGTTTCTCTCTGAGGAGGTCCCCATTGGGTTCAATCTGGGCCTGGCCGGGAGGACAGTACTGCTGCCTTCCAGGGGACAGAGTCCTCAATGTCTGTCATTCTCCTCTTTAGTACAGGGCAAAGGCAGGACACTTCTCTTCAGGACTGGTTAGAGGTGGCTGCTTCTTAAGAACTTTTAGTAAGGCTTTCTCTAGAAAGATGGACAGATGCAAGGACTCCTTAGGAAGTTGGGGGGGGGGGCTGGGTGGTTTAATACTTTACAGTTTACTTCTTTATTTTGATCATTCACAAGTTTGTAGGCTTTGTCATTTATGTGTACATAAGGGTTTAGGTACATACATGTGCATATGTGTATGTCTGCATGTGTGTGGAGACCAGAGGTTGGTAAATGTCTTTCTCAATTGCTTTTCCATCTTACTCACCCAACAAGTGAATAGATCTTATTTACTATGTTCATAGAAAACATTTAACTGTATAAAATTGACAAGGAAAGTGGCCACATCGAAATAGCTACAAGGAGCAAAGTAGAGCACAGGGCCACGATGAGAGGTCACAGGGCCACGATGAGTGGTCATAGGGCCACGATGAGAGGTCACAGGGCCACGATGAGTGGTCATAGAGCGCTTGAGGGGGTGCAGAGTCAGTCCCCCTGGAGCTGCTACGGCCAAACTCTTGGGTATTGACTTATGTTTCACATTGTTCCACTGGCAGATCACCCCTCTGGCAGATCACCCCTCTGGCAGATCACCCCTCTGGCAGATCACCCCCCCTTCAAAGCATCACAAGCTTCTACTGCTGACTGATCCCTGCATTTCAAAATTGGGAATAATTTTTGAGACACCTAACCTAGAGTTTACCAGTTCTGCTAGGATGCATGGCCAGCGAGCTCTAGGATCCCCATCTCTACCTCTCCCCAGTGCTGGTGTGGCAGGTCTATGCAGTCAAACCCAGCTTTTGAAGTGGGTGCTGGGAGTCCAAACCCAGATCCTTATGTTCATGCGGGGCGCGCTTTCTGTCCTACGCTATCCCCCAGGCCCCGCCGCTGGCTTCACTTGTCCCTACTCTGTATTTCTCCTGCTGTGTGTGTTCTTAGATCCTCTCCTTTAGAGAGTCCTTTCTCTTTCCCTCTGTCTTCTAACCTCCCCCAGCTGCGAGGGGCAGCTTTACCAAGGTTCATGGTACGTCGTGGTCCTTGGAGATCCTGCTATGAGTTCTAATCTTCCTGGTATGCAAAGGGTTCAGGGTTGTATGTACTAGAATTGGGTCATTTGGAGCTGCATATGATTTAGTTTTTGTGAACCAGAGATGTTCAACTGGCAGCTTGAAGTCAGTTGAGGCTGGAGTGTTTATACACTGGAGTCTTCAGGGCTAGAGACGGCTACTCATTAAGTTCCCACCAGCACGTTACCAGCTAATGAGATTAAAGACTCAGACCGGTCCTTGGAGTGGCTTCTCTTCAAGCTTCCAGAGGTCCCTCGTGCTTCCAACAACATCAAGGGACCCAATGTCCTCCTTTAAAACAACTACCTCTGTGGGTATTGGCTCCCCTGGGAAAGAGTGACAAGGAGAGCCAGTGTAACAGTATAACTCTTTGGAGAGTCATTCTTGGGAGAGTTAGCCCTCCCTAACCTTTTAGGGATTCTTCTCTTTAAAAAAAAAACAAAACAGAGTTATTTTTATTTTGTGTGTATGGGTGTTTTGCGCGCATGTATGTCTATGCACTATGTGCACACATGGAGGCCAGAAGAGGGCATTGGATTTCCTGCAACTGGAGTTAGAGATGGTTACAAGCTGCCAAGAGGGTGCTGGGGATTGAACCCGAGTCTTCTGAAAGAGAAGCCAATGCTGTTAAGTGCTGAGCCATCTTTCCAGACCCAAAGGACTCCTCTCTTTAAAAAAATTTTAATTTTTCATGTATATGTGATGTGTATGCATATGTATGTTCAGGTATGTGCAGACAGGTATGCATGCATGTGTGGAGATCACAGATTGATGTGGAGACTCTTCCTGGATTGCTTTTTCACCTTCTTCTTCAAGGCAGGGTCTCTTAGTCAAACTCAGAGCTTGCCAATACAGGATCCCCCATCTCTACCTTCTGAGCCTGGGATAACAGACCAGCCAATGTGCACGCCTTCCAGCATTTATGTGGGTCTGGGGAACACAAACTCTGGTCCTCCTGCTTGCTAGGCAAATGATTTATTTGCTGAGCCATCTCTCCAGCCCCTCCTTTCTGGTTTTAAAGACAGGGTCTTCCTAAGTTGTTGAGGCTGGCCTTTGTCCCATACTCCTCCTATTTCTGCCTCCTGAGTGTTGGAATTGTGCTATGATGTCCAGCTGAATAAACGTTGAGGATGTTAATGGCTAAGTCTTAAGATTCATAGAACTCGGAACATTTGCTGGTTTTGTTGTTGGTCTTCAGTGAACTAGCTGTAGGAAGCAGAAGTCCATGGACAGAGGACAAAGGAAGAGAGAGACATGTCCTGAGTGACAAAGCCCTTGCCATCGGCCTGTTGCCTCCCTGTCCCTCCGTTCCCTCCCTGTACAGTCTCTTATGTACCATCTCTTATGTACAATCTCTAATGTACCATCTCTTATGTATCCCTGAATGGCGGGAGGGGGCTTTGTGACTGAAGCCTGATTTCTTCTCTTTGAGCAGCCTTCCCAATAGTCACTTTCCTTGTTGGAATGCCCTGCCTCTCAGCTTAATTGGCCTTTCTTTAGTAAGGGGTGAGCACAAGAGTTGGTCCAGTAGCCCCAGTACTGAGTATTCCCTGGCACAGGTAGTAACAAGGTTCCTTCTGCCCCAAATCCTGGTGACTATCTGGCTCCTATCGCCCAGGTGTGACTGGAAGGAACCGCTCTGGGGCAAAGCAGCCACATTCTTTGATGTGATTGCAGGGACAATCGCAGGGCTCTGAGTCTGCCTGGAGGTCCCTCCCAAGGCTCTCCCTCTCCCTTCCTTGTCTTTGGATGGCAACCATATAAAACCTAGATGTCGAGCTGTCACTAATTTCCCAGCTGAGGCATCTGCTCTTGGCAGAGCCTGGATGTTTGACTCTGGCTGAACTATTTTGACCTTCCTATGATGGAACCCTGGAAGTGTTGTGTACAGGTTTTGCTTTTCTCTCTTCTCTAGAATTTTCTCTCCACATTGCTTCCAGCTTCTCTTTAAAACACTTCACAACACAGCAAAACCAATATTTTAAAGACCAGCCAGACAGCAACAGAAATCAAACCAAACCTCCCTTTCAAAGAGGGAACCCCAAACAGCATCCTCACCCACACCTCAGAGGAAGCTAACCTGCTGCTTTCCAGAAAGTGATGGAAAAGTGCTATTCAGAAAGCACTTGGCCCGTGAGTCATGTACCCACCCACTCCTTCGTCTGTATGAAAATAGATCCGTCATCTGCTTCCACGTCCAGTTTCCTGCCCAGAAGTCATTATCCTCTGGTGGCACCAGAGATAATTACTCCAAGGGACTATTGCTGGCTGGCAGCAGGCAGTGCCAACTGGATGGGATGCCAGGCCTGTCAGGACCTAGCTATTCCAAGAGAGGGGAGGGCCAAGAGCTGTGCTGAGCTATGGGAAGAGGGGTCAGTGACTGAGGTCAGCCTCAGGGACGACAGAGTCTAGGTTCTAGGTCTAGACAAGGTAATTGCCCTGCCCGAGGTGGTCTCATGGGCAGATCTAGAGATGGCACAGGGGTGAAGTGTGTTGTGCTCAGAAGTGCCAGGTTGTTGTCTTTGCAGACTGAGAGATTTAAATGGGGACAGTTGACATAGTATCCGTAGAGGAAAGAGCACAGTAGCAGTGTCTTAACCTGTGGACTCCAACCGAACAAGGAGTCACCAGCCACGGCCTTGCCTCGGAGTACAGTTCTCAAGTCCTAGGGAGGGCTTGGATTGAACGAAGAGAAAGTGGCACACTGTGACTCATGCACTACATCTAGCTCATTGCCTGCTTTTGTATCAGCGTTCATGTTTTAAAATGATTAAAACAAGCATAGCACTTCTATGGCCTGGAAAAGTGATGTGAAATTCAAAATTTGATAACCATAAATAAAACTTTATCAGAGAGTGATCATGGTAACTAGTTAGTTTTAAATGGTCCTAGTTAGTTTTAACCGTCAACTTGACACAGCCTAGAGTCACCTAGCGAAGACTTTCCCAGGTCAGATTGGCATGTGGGAGTTTCTGTGGGGGAATGTCTTGATGGCTTTAGTTGATGCAGGAGGGCCCAGATTACTATGGGCAGCACCATACCTTTGGTCAGGGGTCTGAGGCTGTGTAAGAAAGCTAGCTGGGTATGAGCCTGCAAGAGAGCCAGCAAACAGCCTTCCCCAAAATTTCTGCTTCAGGTTCCTGCCCTAACTTCCCACAATGATGGACTGAAATAAATCTTTCCTCCCTAAGCTGTTTTTGGTGAGGCTGGTTTATTGCAGCAGCAGAGACCAAACTACGACATATTTTCTTTCCCAGTTGCTATGGAGGCTTTTGTTGAATGATTGGGACAGTGTTGGTGTGTGGCTAGGTGCCAGATGCCCGGGCAAAGTCCTTTTGCAGCCATTCCATTATAGCCACAGGTCTACATTTTCCCATGGGGCTCCTCCCACTGCCTTTCCAGAATCTTTTCTCCTTGTGAATTCGCCATCTGTTTCTCAGAGCATCTTCCTACTGTTGTTGTCCTGGATGGTCTGGGGGAAATAGTAGTCAGATGCCCAAGGAAGGTGTGACTTAAAAACCTAGGGTTTGAATGAAAGCGGAAGTGGGGGCGGCGGGCTGGGAAGAAGGTGGATGTAGACAAGGAATAGAATCCACTTGTCATCATCTTGATTATAGCCCATCAGTCTAGTGTGATTTTGGCCTCAGTGACTGTCCAGGACAGTCATGGTGTTGGAAAAGCACTTGGGATTGGAAATCAAGACACTTGGGTTTGTCTCCAGTTCTTTTACTTGTTTCTAGCAGACGTTTAGTGAAATGGTTCCATGCACCAGGAATATACCTGTTAAAAACAGACCCCAGAACTCCATGGAGAGATAGTAAATGCATAATTCACTTCCAGGAGAGAGAAGAACATTGAGAGGCAACCTGTCTTCCTAGTCCTGAGCAAAGTGGTGTCTTTTCAAAGTTTTTTCCAGGGTTGTGGCCAGGGCTCAGGTTACCTCTCAGGGATTTCACCTCATAGAGACCTATTGGTGAAATTACTAAGGCCACTCCACGTAGTTAAAAGGAGATTTATTTAAAGGCGTAACTCACAAATGAAGGGATAGGTAGATGATGGGCTCTGGAAGAGACGCAGCGCAGTCTGGCGGTGTTCTCTGGAGAACTTTCCTCGGTCTACCTCTCGCGTCCAGGTCCAGGAAACAAGAGAGCGCCGCGCATCCCGATCTCAGGTCTTCAGGCCCTCCCTTCGCCCCGCCTTGTAGGCATGATTGTTACGGAAGCCTCATTGGGTGTTGGAACTTCCAGACCAAAGCTGGAGTGGCTACCCACTACAGAGACCCCCTGAGATGCTTAATAAAGCCCCAGGTCAAGATGCTTCCACCACTTTGCTCTACCATGGCTACAGTCCCTCAAGGCCTCTAAGTTGCCCTCAAAAGCATGAAGACCTGAGTATGGAGCCCCAGAACCTATGCTTGCTGAGGCATGGGTACCTTAATCCCAGGGCTGTGGAGGCAGAGACACAGGTCTGTGGGGTTTACTCAACAGGCGGTCTAGCCAATCGGTGGGCTCCAAGTTCAGTGGGAGACCCTATCTAAACAATAAGGTGGAGAGCAATGGAGGAAGGCATCTGACTTTGACCTCTGGCTTCCACATGAGCAAATGTGTGTATGTACACCACATTCAAATGCGCATATCCACATGAACACATGCATATACCATGCATAGACACTACACTACACTATACTACATTACACTACACATACACAGAGAGACAGAGACAGAGAGAGATAGAGACACACAGAGAGACAGAAAGAAACACACACAGACACATAAGCGCACAGACACACACAGAGAGACACACACAGAAAGACAAGAGAGAGACAGACAGACACACACATACATACACAGAGAGAGAGACACACAGACACAGAGACAAAGAGAGACAGAAACAGAGAGAGACAGAGAGAGGCATACAGACACATAGACAAACACAGAGAGACATACAGAAAGACACACAAGAGAGAGACACACAGACACACAGACACAGACACAGAGAGATGGGGGAGGGAAGGAGGGAGAGAGAGAGAGAGAGAGAGAGAGAGAGAGAGAGAGAGAGAGAGAGAGAGAGAGATCTTTTACATCCTGTGCCTCAGTGTGACGTTCTAATTGATGAACATGTTTGAGTGTTAAAAAAAAAAGCTTGAGATTCCAGTCTTCTGGCTCAGGGATTGAGAACTGAAGGGCTCTTTGCATGACAACCAGATCATCCCACCATGCCGGCACACAGCACTGCAGCCACTTCTCTCTTTACCTTCCGAAGTGAGAATTTGTGACTTCTTGTTTGAGATCGATAATTTGGGAACATGAATTCTAGCATTCTAGAGCATTCAGGGGAGGTCTTACTTCCACACTTGCTGCCCCATATGCCAATCATCTCTGGGAATGTCCCCTGAAGGCACACCGAAGTGGGCTTTACTGCCATCTCCTGGGCATCTGTCTCTCAAGCCTATCAAGATGATGGTCAAGATCATGCAGACTTCATCCTGTAGTTCTCAGCTACGGGTTATTCTCTAAGTTCGCCTGACTCTAAACATTACCAATCCTCTCTTTTCTTTTCTTTTCTTTTTTGTAGATGTGAGAATCAAACCCAGGGCCTCAAATTGGATGTTTTATGTAATCCTAGCACTTGGGAGGCTGAGGGAGGAGGATTTCTGTGAGTTCAAGCCCAGCCTGAAAAGTAGAGTGAGACCTTATCTCACTCTTTCCCTTTCCACCAAAGCCCAGGGCCTCACACATGTTAAGCAAGTGTTCCACCATTGAACTACACACTCCATCCTAGTTTTTGAATTTTATATGTTCAAATGGCTATAGAATCGTGGAATACTATAGTATCCACCCAATATTTTCCCATTGTCTCCATACTCATTTTTAATATTTATTTCATGGCTATATCTATAAAGGTCTTGGATTGACTCTAGGGAAACAAGAGAATGAATATACTAGGAGTTCAGTTCTAGATGAAAGAAGGAAACAAAAATGGTAGTCATATCATATCAATGAGGGATGGAGGGCAAAATGAACCAGGAGGCAAGGGAGAGAGAGCTCAGCTCTGCCTGGCAGTGTCGAGGAGATCTTCTTGGTCTGTTCTGAGTCGCTGTAACAGGCAGGTATCCATGTGACTTGTCCAACATCATGTGAAATCCAGGCATGGTATCTATAGCATCCTCCTGACCTAGGTGTCCAACAAATGCTTAGTAGCTTTGTTTTAAAGCAAGCCAGGGAGCAGAGGATGGAGGCTGGGAAGGAAGGAGGCTTTGAGGTAGAGGCAGCTGAGGGATGCTGAGAACCTAAGCCAGGCAGAAGCAGGTAGAGGACCGAGGACAGGAAAGCCAGGGCTTGCTAGGGAGGCAGCACTGAGGCTGGGGTGGGGGCCAGTGTGCAGTTCTCTCTGCTTTTCTGGGTAGCTGGGGGCTGGTAATGCCACTGGCTGAGATTATAAGGAGGGAAATCGTGAGCTTCAACCTTAGAGGCCTGTGAGAGGTGTAGTGGGATGTCTTTCCTTTCCTGTTCTGACTTTGGTTTCCAGTTTCCTGACAGCTACTGACTCAGAGATGACTTCTCAGTGAGGGCCAGGATGAGTGGAGGGCAGTGGCGAGCTTCAGTCTCCCCAAGAAATGTTTACACTGCGTCACAGACTCTTCACTCTGGCCTGGCTGGGTCTCTGCTATACCTGTGGCCACAGTTTTGGCATAGAATGTCTACGCATCTTTGCACACCACTGTGTCTGTGGATGTGGCTAACTCATTTCAGTTTTCCTGGGAATTGCTTTGTTTTAGTGCCAAACCATGGTTAATCAACACAGTTCTCATCAGCTCCAGGCAAACCAGAGTTGTTAATTACCCTGAAAGAGTGCTCAATGTCGGTGCTTGGTATCCACAGAACATTCTAGATGCCTGTGATTGTTCATCTCGGTTGTCAGCTTGATTGAGAAGCATCTAGGCAATTATTAAAGTGTGCCTCTAGGTGTGCCTGAGAGTGTTTCCAAGGAGGCTTAACTAAGGGGAAAAGACAGCCCGAATGTGGGCAGCACTCTCCTATAGGTTAGCTGCTGATGGAATTGCAGAGGGAAGGGTCCACTAGCATAGGCATTTCTTTTCCTGCTTCCTCAGCGATGCTGGAGCAGTTTCCCCATGCAGTCCCATGGTGGGTGCCTGCCCACCGCTATGGACGGAAACCGTGGAAACCGTGAGCCAAAAGAAACCCCCTTTACCCCCAGCAAGTCGTGTTGTCATAGCAACAAGGAAATGGCTAGCCACTGGAAGAAACGCAACTGTTGTATCAAAGCACAGCTCCTAAGTTGATGTGCAGCAACTGAGAAGCATTTGGGGACTGCGAGGCAGAAGGAAGGAGCCTAGGCTCCCCAGAAAGTCACCCCAGGGCAACTGGACACGACAGAGCAATGGCCTCGGCAACGTGGTGACTGCGGCGGGTCTAGCCAGCTCTCCTGGAGCTGCGCCAGGATCCCCCACTGCACCCTGAGCTCTCAATTACTTGAGTGAAGGAAATGAATGAAGAACACACAGTCTGGGCCCTCCAGCCCGCAGACCACAGCTAAACAGAAGATTCTGAACAGAAGATTCTGGGGAGCACATCCTGCCCCCTTCCTGTCACTGCAGGGCACACTACAGGAAGCTAAGGGCACCGCTGCAGGGAAGGCTGCTTTTTCTCTGAAAAAACCTCAGGTCATTGAAACTAAGTGATTGTGGGTATCCTGAAAGCGAGTCAGGCGGAGAAGGCATGTGGGTGGTTCATGTTCCTGCGCCTTGGGCTTCCCCTGCACAGACCCCTATACCCACTCACTGTGAGGGAGAGATGCAGGATTATTAGGGCACGCCTCTCCTTGCCTCCTGTAGGAAGCACAAGAAAGCCTTTGGCCAATCTAGTCCTAAGTGTCTCTCTAGAGCCAGATCTAGCAACCCCCCTCATGGCTCTCTTCCAAAGGTTAAACAGTTCCCACAGGGTGCAAGAAAGGGTTATTGAAAAACAGCAGGTCTTTTTTTTTTTTTTTCCTTAACTTCAGCACTTCTGGTAAATCTCTGATCCAGCATCTAGTGGTTAACCACTGATACAGGAAGTGACATTTAACGTTTTTTATCACTCAGCCAGAAATGGAAGAACAAGGCAAGTCTGTGTTTAGGGAAGATGGATGGCTGCCCACCACCTTCATCTTAAAGGCACATCACCACTTTTCCCGGCTGCTGGACTGCTGGGCAGTGGGTTTCCCTCCAACCTGCTCACTACGCTGGTGGGGTCAAGCAGGAGTACCAAGAGGATGCTCACAGGCTTGCTGCTCGGGGTGGGAGCACAGCCTCGTTGGCTATTGGTCGGGGTGAAGCGGATGGTACCTGCTTCCCCTTTCTCAGGAGCCGTTTGCGTGTGGGGACAGGCAGGAAGGAAATGATCTGGGATGCCTGTGTCCCAGGCACATCAAACCACAGACAGCCTGGGGTAGCTGAGTGCACAAGGCCTCCTGGCCAGCTGAGACTTGGAATACAATCCTCTTGGCCATGGCAAGAAGGGCAGTCACCTGAGGCCTTGTTAACTCCTGCCAAGGTGCTCAGGGACTCTTAAAGCTAATATTGGACATTGCAAGCCACGTTGGGGACAGTGCCTTGGGTTTCACTAAGAAGTTACTGCTGTCACTGGCTTCCCTATTTTCTGTTGCGTCTCAGGAATGAGGGGTTTTCAGTGTAACTGTGAGGTAGATCCCTGGTAACAAGAATGACAGCAAAAATCATAAGCACTCCGAGTTCCTCAGTTTACCACCTTTCCCTGCCCAGCATCTGGAACTTGTAAGTACCGCAGCCAGGACTCCACACCAAGTTGAGCCTGAAGTACCAAGTCCTGCTCTGGAGGTAAGAAATGCAGCTTCAGGCATCACCCCCTGGCCCAGTCTTGCCCCTTGAAGGGAGGCCTAAAGATACTGCAAAGCGTATGTGGGAACCCTGCTGGAGTGTGTGGGTGCATCAGACAATGTACTGTCGGCACATACCCCTGTCTTCCCACATTTGTCAGGGTGCTAGATTCTCTGAGAGATTCCCCCTTCTTCAGGAAATGGCATGATAAGATTATGAAAAAAAGTCATTGTGTTACAAAACTGTCTTTTCTCTCCTTGCCCTTTGTATGTGACCCACATGGATTCTCGGTCCTGTCAACACTAGTAGGCAGTGATGCCATGGGCCTGCTCTGTCACTGAAGTGGGTAGGTGTCATAGAGTCAGCAGGTCCACCACGAGGCCAGCTGCCGCGGTGAGGAGAGTCACCTATTGATTTCTGCTCTACTTAGTTCTAGGGAAGATTTGAGGTGATAAGCTACTCCTGGTCTCTCGGAGCCTCAGCTTGTCTATCCACGCACTTGAAGAGCTCACGAGAGCTAAAGATCTCTGCAAAGAAAGTGCATCCTTCTGAATTTGCACTTCTCTCCACGAGGGGGACAGCACTGGTGACTTCAAAGTGTTTCTGGAAGGACAGAATTGCACTTGGGTGTCACATGCCCCGGGCTGTATGTACAGTGGCGTGGGACTTTGTGTTGGAAGTAGTTGAAGAGTCAAGAGTAAGGTTCTGGTCCTCCTTGGGGCAAGCTGCTTCCCAAGCCCATGTCTTCTCCACGCCCTCCCTGTAGAGATTTTACCTGACAGATGCAAGTGAAACAAACAACAAGGCAAAGCTTTGAGCTTTGAGCTGTTTCCTGTGACAAAGGACACAAAACCACCCCGTATCAAAGCCGCAGTCTCCTCAGGGGTGCCCGTGCCTGTCTGCCCAGTGCTAGGAACTTAGAAAACACTCATGGCCAGGTCCACCTTAAAAATTAGCACTAGCATTTGCCTGTATGTATCTATGTACGTGTGTGTGTGTGTTCATGTGTGTGTGTGTATGTGTGTGTTCATGTGTGTGTGTATGTGTATGTATGCATATGTGTGTATGTGTACCCATGCTGGTGTATGTGTGTGTATTCGTATGTGTGTGTTCATATGTGTGTGAGCACGTGCGCACACGTGTACCCATGTCTGTGTATGTGCAGAGGTCAGAGAACTCCTTCACATTATTCCCTCGAAGCAGGTTCTCCCACTGAACCTGGAGCTCAGCACATTCCGCTAGGCTGGGGTCCACCCATCTCCCTCACCTGCAGCATTAGGTTTGTGGGTGCCGAGGATCCAAACTCACGTCCTCACACTTGTGCGAAAAGTGGTCTTACCCAGTGAGCCCCAGCCCCAGCATTTTTACAAGGGCCTTAAGTTCTTCGGTGTACAGACCTTGTAGAGAACCTCCTTTTTAAATGAAGAGACAGATACGTTTAAAAAAAAAAAACCAAAAACCAGAATATTCTACCATGCAGAAAATTACATGCTCTGATTTTGGTAATTACAGGTTGCTATGGGAGCACGGAGGTAGAGCCACTCAGCCCAGCCCAGGAAGAGCTGGTGCAGGAGGAAACATCACAGATGAGATTTCAAGATCAGGAATTAACCAGGTGAATCAGGACAGTAGGAGCTGAGGTAAAGGGAGTGAAGTCAGGAAGGGTGTGAGATGGGAGTGGGTAGGACTCAGGACATGCTTTGCTGTCTCCTGAACTATGTCAACAGCCGTGACCCATCTATGGGAAGTTGGGAGTACAGCGAGGGGAGGAACAAGGATAACCAGGTTGGTCACGGGCAGTGGTGGCTGCTGAGGCTGAGCCTCTGGGCTTGGCTGTGCAGGAGACTCCATGTGGGACTAAGCAAGCTTGCTCATGGGAGGTTCACACAAGTCCCAGAAGCTGTCCAGGCCTGAGAGCTTCTGCAGGCAGCTCATGATCTGTAGAGCCTGTGCAAGCATCCCGGGGGCAGCACAGTCCTCCTGGGAGCATCACGGGGGATGCATGCCTCGGGATGATGATGAGGGGGGATGCTGCATTCTTTGCATCTTGCCAGCCTGTTCAGATGTCCAGGGCTGCTTCCCACTCAAGAGGCTCATTTCCTCAGCTCAGCCCACCCAGAACAACCCTGGAATCCCTGAGGCAAACCAACAGCAAACTGCCACTTTCTGTGATCCATTACTGCATCCAATTTTTCTCATGTAAATAAAACCCTACTATCTACCTATACTCATGTAAGAAAGCCTCACGTCAGATTCCTAAAATAATAAGAGTAATCAATATTTCTCTCCTCATTAATTACCCCCTTCTTCCTTCTTCCTCTTCCCTTTTTTCTCATCCTCTTCCCCTTCTTCCTCTCTTTCCCCTCCCTCTTCTCTTTCCTCTTCCCCACCCCCTGCTATGAACTAGAGACTCTTTATATAGCCTAGGTGGGATCTGAACACCTGGTTTTCTTGCCTTAGCATTCTGAGCGTTGTGATTACAGACATGTGACACCTTACCCAGACTCCTTTATGTTCTTGCTACTAAATGAGTCCATATAGACAGCCATGCCATCCCCGCCTAGGGACTTCCCCCATCTGGAGTCCCACTCATTTTCTTACTCATACACAGTGATGTACCTCTACTTCCACAGCCCACTGAAGCTAACTTCTTCCCAATTCTTGTCACCCCTCTTTGCTTCTTTGTCTTCTCATAGTCTTCTGTCATGACTCGACCGTCTTTTTGAGGTTTCTTTTTTGCTTTATCTGACACAGTGTTATTCTACAAAAATTTGAAGAAATTCTGCAAAACTGATTCTATTACTTTACTCTTATTTATTTATAATTTTTCTGCAGTAGTGGAGAATAAATCTGGATCCTCACACCTCCTCAGCAAGTGCTCTGCCATTGATCTACATCCCCATTCTTAATCTGAATTGGGGTTGTGTGATGGGTTGTTAACTGGACTTGGAATCACCTAGGAGACAACTGTCTGGGTACATCTGTGAGCGTCTTTCTGGAGAGACTTAATGAAAGGGAGCAGACAGCCCTGAGTGTGGGCAGTGTCATCCCATAGGTGGGGTCCTGCACCAAGTCAAGAGGAGAAGTGAGTGGGCATCAGCACCCAGGAGTCTCTGCTTCCTGAATAAGACGCAGTGTGACCAGCCACTTCATGTCCATGCTGCCATGCAGGCCCTGCCATGATGGACTGCACCCTCAGACTTCAAACCTAAAACCCCTCCTTAATTCCCTTTTGTTAGGTATTTTGTCATAGCATAGGCAAAATAATTAATATAGGCTGCTTAGTGTTAAATATAGCAGCATAAGAGAAAATATGTCATAAACCATAAATAAACAAATGTTAAATAATGACTGCAGTACACTTGTTGTCTGAATGGCATGTAGAAACAAAGGTTGGAGTGTAATGAAGTTCCGTCCTAAACTCTCCTGGAAGCCAACATCTACTGTTGATCCTTCAGAATTCATATTCTAAACATATGAAGTACTGGGAGATGTGTGCAAATTAGTGTTTGCCTCCAGGCTCCATTTGTTATTTGCAAAATATATTTTTTCCTGTATACCATATGAACTTGAGCCTTTCCCCTCTGCTGTCATTTCTCCTTGGAATTTTCCCACTGAACACATCCGTATTGAGTACCTCATTATAGTCTTTTCTGTCTTGCTTCCTTCCTCCCCCTCTCTCCCTTCCTTCCTTTGTCACCCTGTATTTATTGAGTTCTACTCTGTGACAGCTAGTCGTCCCGCAGTGGGCAAAGACAGAGGGTTCATACTCTCATGAATGTAGCTCAAGGTTAAGTCTGGCAAGTAAAGGGTGAAACACACTAGAGTGGTCATATAAATAATAGTAACGTGAGTAATAGTAACATACTAGTTGTGTGGAGGGAGGCACCAGCTGCAGAAGTCCCTTGCACAACAGAGATTTGACCAAGGTTGGAGGTGTGTGATAGGTGGCAGTAGGAAGACTTCTTTGAGGAGATGCTTTCTTTGCACAGATGACAAAGAAGAGTTAATTAGATGAGGGGTGGGGGATGGGGGCTGGGGAGATTCAGAAGTCATGGAAGTTTGGGTGATGGGTTCATAAAACCCACAGAAGCCAGTTGGGTTAGATGGCAGAGGGAAAGAGCAGAGACAGAAGTTAGGGTTAATCAGTGTGGGCTTTGAAGAGTATGTTAAGGATCTTTTCATTTTACCTGAAATACCTTATTTAAAAATTTTCCATTTTATTTAATGTGTATGGGTGTTTTGCCTGCATATATGTATGTGCACCATGTATGTGCAGTGTCTAGGATGGCCAGAAGTGGGTGTTGGATCGCCTAGGATTGGACTTGAAGACAGTTGTGCACTACCATGTGCAAGCTGGGAATTGAACTTGAGACCTCTGGAGGAACTGCCAATAATCTTGGCTGCTGAGCCATCTCTCCAACCCCGTGCTGAAAATATTGTAATCAAAATGCAGAATGATATCAGATTTGTATGAGGTAGGTTAATAAAACCAAGGACTCGTTCACTTTATCCTTCATCACTGAGAGGTCTTGACCTATAAGAGATTCATAAAAAGTATGATTGTTATAATTATATAGAAGTGCTGGGAAAGTAGAAGGATGTAAGATATTTTTCAGTGTGAGAAGTCAAAGAAGGCTTCAAGAAATCAACATTTGAGCTAGGTATTAGAAAATGATGTGGGAGTTGAGGGTGAAATTCTGGCACTGCACATGCCTAGCATGCTGGAGCCCTGTGTTGGGTCCCCAGCACCATGGATACCTGCACACACATGCACCTTGACATGGGTAGGAACTGTCCATGTCATAAGAGGTGTGTGGAGAGAGAGAGAGAGAGAGAGAGAGAGAGAGAGAGAGAGAGAGAGAG
>CABHPH010115257.1:0-16169 GCA_902168325.1 Peromyscus nudipes
TCTATCTATCTATCTATCTATCTATCTATCTATCTATCTATCTATCTATCTATCTATTGTCTGTCTGTCTGTCTACTGTTATCTGCCTATCAATTATTTCTCTTACTTGCTAGCTAGTATTTGGTTGTGGGAGTATACCAAAGTAGGTTTAGTTTCCTGTTGATTGACTCCACAGCTCTTCCAGTCTGAGCTATTACAAGTACAAAATGACTCAGGCTTCTACTACAAGTCTTTTGTGAACATCTATTTTTCTTATTTGGTGGTATGTGTTTAGTTTTAAGCAGTAGCATGAACAATTCCAAAATAGTACTCCCATTTACATTATTGCCAACAGCATATGACAGGTCAGTTGCTCCACAGCTGCATTAACATTTTGAGTCAGGCATCTTAATTTTAGCCATTCTGGAGGGCACACAGTCATTTCATGTTGTTGTAATACTCATTTCACTCGTGACTAATAATGTTGAACACTTTCTCCTATGCCTATTAGCCATGAATATGTCTTCTTTTGTGATGAGTTTATTCAGATCCTTTAATCAATTTTGCGTGGGAGGGGGAGGGGGTTATTCATTGAGCCTAGGTGCTAGTTTTTCACTCATTATATTTTGACAATATTTTCTCCTACAAGGGTGTGGCTTTTCTATTAATTTTCCAATGGGTGCTTTTTGACAAATAAACAATTTTAATGTTGAACTCACTGACTTTTCTAGTGATTTTTCTAGAATGTATCTTACTGTCTTTATCTTAGTCCAGCCTATAGCCTATGAGCTGTATGTGGCCAAAGGCAGCCATGAATACAGACCAGCATAAAACTGTAAATTTCCTTCAAACGTGGATTTTGTGATTTTTGTTTGACTGTATGGCTCCCAAGTGTAACTTGGCAGATGACAGAGTAGTGTCACAACATCAAGGACTGACACACCTGGTGGAAGACACACTTTTATGTTCTACTGGAAAGGTTTTGGTAGTTTATGCAAAAGTTAAGCCTCGTTTTCTTTTCCTTTTTTAAAAATATTTTTATTTTATAATTAATTTAATTTTACATATCAGCCACGGATTCCCCTGTCCTCTCTCCTACCACCCCCAGCATTCCCCCTCCCCCAATGCACTCCCCATTCCCACCTCCTCCAAGGCAAGGTCTCCCCTGGGGAGTCAGCCTAGCCTGGTAGATTCAGTTGAGGCAGGTCCAGTTCCCTCCTCTCTTCAAGTGTCTCAGCATAGGCCCTAGTTTCCAAAAAGCCAGCTCATGCACCAAGGACAGGTCCCGGTCCCACTGCCTGGGGACCTCCTAAACAGTTCATGCTCATCAACTGTCTCACTTATCCAGAGGGCCTGGTCCAGTTCCATGGGGGCTCCTCAGCTATTGGTTCACAGTTCATGTGTTTCCACTAGTTTGACTGTCCCTGTGCTTTTTCCAATCATGGTCTTGATATCTCTTGCTCATATAATCCCTCCTCTCTCTCGTTGGTTGGATCCTGGAGCTCCACCTGGGGTTTGGCCATAGATCTCTGCATCTGCTTCCACCAGTCACTGGATGAGAGTTCTATCATGACAGTTAGGGTGTTCGGCCATCTGATCACCAGAGTAGGTCAGCTCAGGCACTCTCTTGACCATTGCTAGTAGTCTATTGTGGAGGTATCTTTGTGGATTTCTGGGGACCTCTCTAGCACTCTGCTTCTTCCTATTCCCATGGGGTCTTCATTTATCATGGTACCTCTTTCCTTGTTCTCCCACTTTGTTCCTGATCCAGCTGGAACCATTTTATTTTCATAGGCTATTCAGTTATTCCCACTTGATTTATTACCATGTGTATTCTTTTTCCACTTGTTTCTTTAAAACTCTCAGTATAATTCATGTAGATCTGTTTCTGGGTCTGTCTATCTCCCATGTTACCTTGGTTACTGTACATGTGTGTAAGAAAGACTGCTAGTGTGTTTTCTTTCTTTTGCAAGGTTAGCTTGGCTATGCAGGATCTTTGCATTTCTACGTAAATGTTTTAAAAAAATACTTGTAATGTCATTATGAATAGGATTGCATTTATCTACAAATCTATTTGGCTAAAATGAACATTTTAATAATGTGTATATTTTTTCCCGATTATAGATATTTTAATGACCTCTGAATCCTTTTGTGTTGTTATTGTTAAGACTGTGTAGTTAAGGCTGGTGTAGAACTCACAATTTTCCTGCCATGACCTCTCTACAGTAGGGTTATAGGTAGAACCTCCATGCCCAGCTTTAGAAGTCATCTGTGCTGTATAATGCAGAGGTGTTCCATATTATTTTTTCAATTTATTCCTAAAGGTTTTAATTCAATATAAATGGGATTGCTTCTAAAATTTTACTTAATGTTTTTCTGCTACTTTATTAACATACAGGTGGTTTGGGTATATCTGGCTTGTGCCTCACAACTTGCTGAATTTACTTATTTATTCTGGCTGATTTTATGTTCTTTAGGACATAAAATATATAAGCTATCATTTCTAACTTACAGATAATACTAACTTCCGGTATTATTGTCCAATTTTTACACCTCTCTTTTTCTTTTCTTATCACAATATCTTTCCACTTTTTTTCCATTTCAGAGAGATTGTCTAATATTAGAAGATAAAGTTAGCTATTGATTTTTCATAAATTCCCTTTATAAAAGTGAGTAAGTTTCCTACATTCTTAGTTTGCCTAGAATTTTATTATGGGCAGATATCCAGTTTCATAATTTGTCTTCATTTTTATGAAAAAACTAATTTCCTTTTTTATTCTAGTACTGATATGACACATGATAACAAATTGCATAAAATGATTTTAGAATATTAAACCAACACTACATATCTGAGAGAAATCTTAGTAGGTACAGTGTATTATCACTTAATATACTTCTTGGCTGAAGTTGGTAGCAGTTTATGAAACGTTTTTGTTTTCACTCTTGGGAATTCCTTGCCTTTGATTCTCCATGTCTTTGTGTTCTTTTGGAAATATTTATTTATGCACTACGTGCACCTATATATGTGCCAGCCTAGTGCTCTTTATAAAGCATTCTTCTGGCCTCACAGAGTGAATTGTAAATAGTTATGCTCTGAAGCATTTTATGTAATCATCCTTCTGTATCTTTAAATATTTCCTAAAATTGTCTAGTAAAACCATCAGGTACTAGAATTCACTTGGTAGGAATATATTTGATAACAAATTTAATTTTCCTGCTATCTGGATTGTTTCCATCTGTGTCAGTGTGGTCAAATGCCATGTTTTAAGGTTTGGCCAATCATTCACTTAGAAACATTCTTTTTTTTTTTTATTCTTTCCATGATATGTATAGATTATGTAGAAGTTTACTCTCCAATTTCAGGTTTTGGAATTTCCTTAGAACTTAATTGTTTATAATGTTAGGTTCACTGTGGTCAGACAGCCTTCTCTTTTTGATGTCAATCTTTAATATTTATTAAAATGTTAGTTTTCTGTCCAGAATGTGACCTGTACTGGTGAATGCACTTGTGAAAACATTACATGCTGCAGTTGTGGGGTAGAATTCGGTATGAAATTAGCCTGGCACACTTGAAAAGGTTATTCAAATGGTTTTGGTCTTTACTGATTTTTTGGCCCAGTTTTTTGTCTAAGATTCCAACTCCAGGGTAATAATAATTCCTTCCTTTGAATCTTTCAGTCATTCCTTACTCTATTTTTAATTCCATCAGTTGCCCCATGTTTACACGATGGCTATGTCTTCTTGACAGACTGACCTTTTCAATAGTCACTATCAATCATTTTTTTTCCCTTCTATCAAGACCTGGATCCTAAACTCTTGTATTTCTGGTGTAATTTTAGAATATTTGGCTCCTTTTAATGCAAACTTCAAACAATCTGAGTCTTTATTGTGGCTCTTGTCATATCATATAGATGGATTTTCCTTCTTTTAAGTTCTGCTTTCAATTAGATAGTCATCTATTAATGTTTAGAGTAGTGTTTGTGTGTTTGGGTTTAGATATTCCATTTTGTTTTGGTTTTGTTTCCCCTACTTATTATGAATTTACTCATATCTTTTTAAATTCTGCTTTATTTTTATATCTTGTGTTTTTCATATATTAAGATCTACTTTTGATTTCAACTCATTTAATATATTCATTTCTTTAGAAAGACTAACATTAGTTACAGTATTCGCCTTCTATGTCATATTATTATGCATATTCCTTCTTTATATCTTTATGGTCTTTATATGACTTACAATTGTAAAAGTTGTCTCATATATTTTTATTATTTATATTGTCTTATATATATTTATTATTCCTAAAATTTTAATGGAACTCTTAAAGTTATGCTTTTTCATTTGCTTTTAACATGAGAAGTATTGGTTTCTGCACATTTGTTTATTTGGATACTTACTGTTTTGGGACAACTATTTTGTCCTATATCAGGCCAGTTTTCCAACACTTACAGCACTGTTTCTGTGTTGCATCTTCTTGTACTGACAAACACAATCAGAATAATTTGAATAACCAGTACAGTAAACATTCACAATTGTCCCCAATTATTTTCAAAATGATTAGTCATAGCCATCTCAATTTTTCTTCATAGTATTAACTTTAGAGATTTATCTACTGAGGCATGACTTTGAAAGATAAGGACACTGATGGATTTGCATTTCAATTTTTCCATTTCACATTAATTTATTTTCTCCTTAATCCCACGTTATTAGTATTAAAAATGATTGGTCTCTGTAGTGATTTGAATGAAGGTGTCACACATATGCTCTGTCTTTGGGTATTTGAATACCTGGTCCCCAGTTCATGGGGCTGTTGTTTCCCCGCTGATGGTGCTGTTTGGGGGAGGTTTAAGGGGTGCTGCTTTGTTGGAGGAAGTATGCAGCTTGGGACAGAATTTGAGAACTGACTGCTTCCCTGTCTCCATTTCCCTTTCTCTGCTTTGCCCTTGTGGTTCAAGACATGAGCTCTCAGTTCTGTGTGCCTGCTGCCATCTTCTCCAGCCATCTGGGACCCAACACTCCACAACCATAAGTTAAAAGAAACTCTTTCTTCTATAAGTTGTGTGCTTATGGCATTTTCTCACAGCAACAGATAAGTATTTCACACACTCTCTGGTTTTTAGAGAGGTCTCTAAGCTCTCTCTGTTGTTTTAGTCTTTGTAGTCAACATCTATACATCAATATCTTGCACCATTTTTTGATTGGATTATGTATAGAGTTTCAAAAGTCAGGCTCACAGAGCTTGTCGTGTTTTTGTTGTTGTTGTTATAGCTTCCATAACAAAGCACCACAACTGAGTGGCATCAATCAACAAAAATTCCTGTCTCACATTCCTGGAGATTAGAAGTCTGGACCATAGATGTCTGCACTGTTTAAAGGCAGCAAGGAAAGGAAGTGTTCTAGACCCTTATTGATGACCATCTTCTTGTGTCTTTTCACACCATCTTTCTCTATACATGCTTGTTTTGTGTCCAAATTTCTCCTTTTAATAAGTGTTGTTGTAGTTTTCGCTCTTTAGGGGGGCCCACCACCAGCTCCCAAATCAATACATGGAAGCATTTTTTACTTATGACTCCTCAGCACTAGCTTGGTTTGTTGCTTGCCAGCTTTTCTTAACTTACATTAGCCCATCTACCTTTTGCTTCTGGGCTTTTCCTGTTCTCTTCCTTCTGTAAACCTTACTCTAACTCCATGTCTTGCTGTGTAGCTGGGTGGTTGGCCCCTGGTGTCCTCCTCCTTCTCTGGCTACTTCTCTTTTTCACCCAGATTTCTCCTTCTCTATGTTCTCTCTGCCTGCCAGCCCCACCTATCTCTCTCTCCTGCCTCGCTATTGGCCGTTCAGTTCCTTATCAGACCAGTCAGGTGTTTTAGACACTCAGAGACACAACATCACAAAGTTAAACAAATGCAACAAAGAATAGTAACACACCTTAAAATAATATTCTACAACAAATAAGGACACTGGCCATTGGTTTGGTGAGCCACTTGTTCCAGTATATTTTCATCTTCTTCATTTACACCCCCAGGGGTTAGTTTTATTTGCTGTCTTGACACAATCCAGAATTACCTGAGAAAGGAATTTCAGTGAGAGATTTTCTAAATTAGATTCAGGCAGGCAGGTACTATCTTGATTATGTTAATTGAGGTGAGAGGAACCACCACTCTTAGTGACACCATGTCCTAGGTAGGACATCTAGAACTGTGCATAAATTCACTGTGTTCTGCTCCTGATTATGGATGTGATATCACCAGCTCCCTCAAGCTCCTGCCTCTGTGACTATCCTGCTCTGATGGCTCATAGTTTGGAACTGTGACCTAAAATAGACACTTTCTTCATAAGATGCTTTTGTCAGTGTATTTTCACAGCAATTGAACTGAAGCTGAGACAGTAACATGGGTCATACCCCGAAGAAAGGAGGACTTAGATCTCAGTGGATACATTTGCTAGGGGAAATAATTCAACATATAGCTAGACTTCAAGGCCATGCATGTTAACAAATGTTCTCCTATCAGGTCACACACAAATGATACCTTGGTCTATTTTAAATTTGTAGATAACAGTATCTCACTCCTTCTCAGAACTTCAGAGACATGATTCCACTAATTTCTGAAACTGAGGGGTCCTGTGAGTAAGACTGGCTAGAGATTTGTAGTGAACAACCTGAGGGCATGGGTGGACAACCTGAGGGGGTGGGTGGACAACTTGAGGGAATGGGTATCCATCCATGTCACTCTAGACCAATGGTTCTCAGCCTGTGGGTCTTGACCCCACTGGGGGTCACATATCAGATATCCTGTATGTCAGATATTTACATTATTAATAACAGCTACAAAACTATGGTTATGAAGTAGCAACCAAATAACTTTATGGTGGGGAATCACTACAACATGAGGAACTGTATTAGAGGGTCATAGCATTAGAAAGGTTGAGAACCACTGCTCTAGACTGAAGCTGATTAGGACTGAAAGCAGAACAATTCAAATGTATTTCCGGAGTTTCTGGATCTGTCCAAAGGTGGACTCTGGTCTGATTGTCAGAAACAAATGACAGGCACAGTTCTACAGGCTTGTAATATAACAAAAGCAAGAAAAATTATGGCTATTTGGTATAGCATTATTCTCATTTTTTTGATTTTGAAAATTGGTGTTTAAAAATCTTCTCATGGTAAATGGGTCAGCATAAATAGACAAAACTGACAGCGACAATTACTATTTATCACTGTTAGAATTATATGGTAGAATCAGATCCCACACTGAGTTTGTCAGAATTATAGATTCAGAATCTTATTAAGTACTATTTAAGGGACCAAAAAGCTCTCCACATGGGTTATCACCATAATTGCTTTATCACAATCACCAGAACCTAACCTTGGTCTTCCTAAATCATTGTAGATCCCAAACAAAAAGGAAGACTTCTGAGGTAAATTCGAGCTTTTATTTTGTTTTTGAAGCAGGGTTTCTCTGCATAACCCTGGAACTTTATAGTAGGCCAGGCTAGCCTCGAACTCAGAAATCTGTCTGCCTCTGCCTCTGCCTCCCGAGTGCTGGGACTAAAGGCTTGCACCACCACCACATGACCAAATTTGAGCTTTTAACTCAAGCTACTCAATTAATTGAAATCTAATAGATGAAGCCTCGCTTCCACACAGTTTCCATGCAAGCTGCTAGGCTAAAACAGTTATCATATTTCTTGACTTGGATGTTTAGGTTAGACCATACCTTCCTCTGGAACCCAAGTTCTTGAAGGAGGAACTGTCTCTCTCTTGATCAACATTACATCCCTGTACTTAGAATGCTGTCAGGAAGGTGATATTTCTTTACTCATTAAGTCAACCAAAAGTATTCCTTCCCTGTTTAAATAATTGATTTGGGGTAAAAGTGTCAGCATTTCAGTATGAAACACAAGGCATCTCATCATCTACCTCTGGTTACCTTTGAAATCTCATAGGAAGTTCTTTCTTCTTCATTGTTTTTCTTACCCACCCATTACAGTCAGGAATCATTGAGAGCATTAGCTCAAGCCATCCATAAAGGAGCGTGTGCAGGGGTGCTACTATTTCCTTTTTATGGATGAGGACACTAAAGTACATAGTGACAGAGCTTTGATGCCAAGTCACCACGCTCATTCTCATTATGTCACAATTTCCCCCTCAGTATATCACCCACACTTTGCAGACCATGACCTCTCAGGCATCGGGGGGCAACAAGGCCCTCTTCTTGGAACAACCTCCCTGTTGTACAGGATCAACTCCTACTCATCATTTGGGAATCAGCTCAGATATGCCTATAGAAGCTTTTCCTACTCTCCCCATGATAGGCTGGATTATGGGCCTGTCTTGTGTCATCTTAACATAGTCTGTGTGCTTCTCTATCATTGTATTTGACACATTTCTGCAAGTCTTATTTGTTCTGTGCTCTTCCACCCTTGCTAGTCCTGATAAATTGAAACCACCATTTGTTTTAACTCCTGAAATACAGCCCAGAGCTGTGCTATCTAACTGGCTCCATCACCCATGTGTGTTTATTGATCACCTGAAATGGAACAAGTCAATATTGAAATGCACTGTTAAATACACATTGGATTTTAAAAGCTTAGTATAAGGATTGTAAAATATGTCAATATTTTTTCAGATTGAATACATGTCAAAATGATACTAAAATCAATTAAGCCTATTCAACCTTAGGTTTTAAATGTGACCACTAGATAATTTTCATGGCATATAATATTTTTCCAGGGGCAGGGAATAATGTTCTGCAACATCATAGAGACATCGATCGATAAATCTTTGCTAATGAGTAGGTACTTGAAGGTGTGATTCAAAACCACCCTCCTAGATTTGCTTTCTTTGGTATTTCTCTATTTTAAAGTTCAGATCATCTGCTGTCAAAGATGGTCTAGTGTGTGTTTCTTTGTGTACCTGCCCTATAGCTCAGACTGTTGGTGGGTAGAAAGATAGCCAAGGCATGAAGTCTTAGTATGTGATTATGGGCAAGGGACTAACTTTTCTGCTTCATTTCCCCAGATATAAAATGGAGATTATCACAGCGCAGATAAAATGAGTTAATTTTGTGCTTCTCTCCACAGGTCAAATTTTGATAGGCGCAGACTAAACACTCAGTGTGTGATACTTTATTGTGCTGGTCTGTATGTGTGCCATCACTGTCTGGTGACACAGCTTATAAAGAAAGTCTTATTCACTGTTCAGTCACCATCTTAAGGAGGCCAGAATTATTGTCTCTGTGCTCTGGGCAGTGACAGGCTCCTTGATGGCAAGCTGTGGAGAGAGCAGAAATGTCTGAGGCAGTCAGGTATCCTGGGGATGGATAATAATCCAAGGGATTTTCTTGTCAGCTACTGAGTCTTCACACACACACAGACAGCCTCCTTCCCTCAGGGCAGTAGGAGCCATGCGTCTTGAGAGCAGCAAGCTTAATTATTGTTAAGCAAGGGAAACACAGCAGAAGAAAGAGTGGTCATAAGTTCCAAAGTTGCAAATTAGAATGAAGACGTCACCATGGGCTACACATACAGCATATTCATGGACCATTTCTTCCAGTTGAGTTTCTTGCTGTAGCTGTACAAAAATGATGTTTGACCCCAGGCAGCAAGAGAGAGGGAAAGGAACAAGAATTAGATCCATGTGCATCACACACATCTTCAGTCCACCAGGGAACATCTTCTTTTCTTTGATCTCCAGTAAGTTAGCCTAAGTTTATCAATTAAATGCCTTTCCATTCAGATCTGTCCAACAATCAACTATGGCTGTACGATTGTTCCAAGAAACTGATGGAGTTTTAATGATGTCTTTTGGCATTCACTGAGTTGAGACTCCTGAAGCCAGCCTTCAGGAGGATCAAGTTGCAGAAATGGCTGGATATTTTTAGCTTCTCTGCATTCCTACAGATGTTTCTATCTTGGGTGTAGTTCTCATGTGGAGTAGATCCAGCAGAAGGACCATGGCATTCCTGAAAACCATGTCAAAGAGAGCACCAGTTCTAACACCTGCCAGCTCTGTACACACAGACCCCTCCCCTCTCTTCTTTAATCCCTGGCTTTCTCATTGCACAGTGGATAAAATAATGATAAACTTGCAGATCTAGGGAGAAAATTAAATAAAATAATGCCAAACACTAGTAATATGCTGCCTGGTATGTGATAGGGACTCAAACTATATATGTGTGTGTGTGTGTGTGTGTGTGTGTGTGTGTGTAACAGTAACAATTAGAAACCATTTTATACCTAATATGTCCAGAAACTAATGAGCATAGAATATTTTTTAGTTCTGCCTAACCATGCATCAAGACCTCATTAGCAGGTATTGTGATAAAATTCTTTTATTCATTCTATTCTTCAGTGAACAAAAAACACTATATTTATAAATGTTTCTTTTATTAAAAATTTTTGAGATTATTTATTTTTATTTTACCTATATGGCTCTTTTGCCTACATGTATGCCTGTACACCATGTGTGTCCATTACCCTAGAAGGCCAGAGCACGATGTTGGAGCCTCTGAGACTGGCATTATGGATGACTTTTAGCTGCTATGTGGGTGCTGGGAATCAAACCGCATTCTTTTGGAAGAGCAGTCAGTGCTCTTAACCCCTGAACCATCTCTTCAGCTCCTATTTATACATTTTCAAGCCTCCTTGTTTTAAAAGTAATTGAATTCATTCATTTATTTTACTTGTCAACCATGGTTTTCCCTCCCTCTTCTCCTCCTACTCCCTCCCCCAACCTCCTCCAACCCTCCCCCCCAATCCACTCCTCATCTGTTTATGTTTAGAAGGGGGAAGGCCTCCCATGGATATCAACAAAACATGGCACATCAAGTTGCAGTAAGCCTAAGCACCTCTCCATGTCTTATGGCTGGGAAGGTGACCCAGTATGAGGAATAGGGTGCCAAAAGCCAGCCAAGGGGACAGCCTCTGCTCTCACTGCTAGGAGTTCCACAAGTAGACCAAGCTATATAACTGTCACACATATGTAGAGGGCCTAGGTTGGTCCCATGCAGGCTCCCTGGTTGTCCATGCGGACTCTGTGAGTTCCTTTGAGCCCATGTTAGTTGTTTCTGTGGGTTCCCTTGTGATGTCTTTGACCCCCCTGGCTCATACAATCCTTCCTCCCTCTCTTCAGCAGGATTCCCCAAACTCAGCCCAATGTCAAGCCTCCTTTAAATGTGAGAAACTGTGTCAGCCTCTAGACAAAGGAGGGACTGCTGTGGATATCACTCTGTATCAATAAAGCGCTGATTGGCCGGTAGCCAGACAGGAAGTATAGGCGGGACTAACAGAGAGGAGAATTGAGGGAACAGGAAGGTAGAGGGGAGACTGGCTGGAGCCGCGGCCAGGAGAAGGAAGATGTAAGGTACTGGTAAGCCACGAGCCACGTGGCAAAGTAGAGATTAATAGAAATGGGCTAAATATAAGAGTAAGAGCTAGACAATGATAGGCCTGAGCTAATGGCCAAGCAGTTTAAATAATGTAAGCGTCTGTGTGTTTATTTTATAAGTGGGCTCGGAGACTGGCGGGACTTGGGAGCTGGAGACTGGCAGGTGGCAGAGATTTGTCCTGACTGTGGGCTCGGCAGGAAAACTCTAGCTACAAGGGACAGTACCAGCTTTTCCTTGGGAGACTTCAAATCAGCTGAGGACCAAATGATGCGTTCCCAATATTTCTTCCATATCCTGAGCCATTAAAGCTTTTGTAGTTGGGGCACAAATTTTCATCTTGTTTATTTAATTTTAAGTTGTACAAAACAAAGTATTAAAAAAAAAACCTAGGCATTCACTCTTTCAAAAGGTCACATTATATAACTAATAAGGAAAAATAGAGAAGAGAGAATTTTTACATGTCATTTCATTCTATTCACAGTGGAAACAAATTTAGTCTGAGAGCATCTAAGCATGAATATGAAAGAGCTTCAGCCAAGAAGGATTAGCCACTAAAAAGGAGGAATAATAAGATGTACTTCAGACAATTTAAAACTACCTAAACAATGTTATTTGCTTAATCTTAATGATTGTCATTTTTCTTTTTTCTTATGAAATAGCCATATAGAAAAGGGAGTAAGGATATGTATAATTCAGTGGTTTTATTTGCATAACTGTATCATAATTATAATAACAAACAATACCAATGATGATAATAATGTCTAAAATACTAATCATTCCTGTGATCCAATAACACATTTCTTGAAGATGCACACTAATATTAATGGCAAAATAATAACCCAAACCAAAAGATAAAAAAGTGATGGGGATAGAATCTAGTGGAACTTAACCCTTGTGATGATTAATATTGATTGTCAACTTGGCAGGACCAAGAATCACAGAAAGTCTATGTGTGTGTGTGTGTGTGTGTGTGTGTGTGTGTGTGTGTGTGTGTGAAAATTTCAAGATTGGGTTAGCTGAGGTAGAAAGGTCCACCACAAATGTGGGCAGGCCCATTCCATGGAGTACCAGACTGAATATAAAGAGCAAAGTGAGCTGAGTAGCAGCATTCATCTCTCTTTCTGCTGCCTGGGTGCAGATGCAACATGGCCAGCTGCTTCATATTTCTATTGTTATATCCTCCTCACCAAAATGGATTATATCATCAAACTGTAAGCTAACACAAACTCTTCTTTAAGTTGTATTTATAATGTATTTTGTTACAGAAATGAGAAAAGTAGCAAGTTCCATCATTTGCTGAACATAGATGAACTTGGAAGATGCCATGCTCATGACACAAGAAGGAATAAAATTAGAGAAGAATATTTGGTGCAGAATATTTAAACTGGGGGGAGGGACAGATGAGTGGATGGAGGAGATGAGGGGACACAGAGGAAGATTAATCAAAATCAAGGATATATTTTTAAAAAACCCCACAAGCAAACCTCCTGTGTTGTAAACCAATTAAAAATATAATTAAAAACAAAGTTTGAGGTGAAATGTTGCATATGGCTAGATAATTTGCTCACAGCTGTGAGTTACTAAACAAAGATCTTAGTGCCAAGAGTAGGTTAATTCCATAGGAGTTCTTGATCAGGGAGGCCTCAGAGGTCCCACAAACAATACAGGATCATGTCATTCCTCTTGGTTGCTCATCAGAACCAGATGACAAAACCCTATTGATAAAGATGCCACTCATCTTAGCAAGATAAGAAATTCAGCTAGAACTGAACTGGAAATTTCATCACTGCTGCCTAGCCTTCATAGTGATGGAAGGTGCTATGTGCACAACTTGGGAAAAACAGCATTAAGGGTCTTACCCAGTGGTTAACCCTACAAACTATAAGAAAAACTTCCCAGGTAAGATGTGCCCACCTGTGTAATAGTGGCACATTGTTATGGAAGTAAACAAATACTTTCTTGATTTGAGGCCTGTTGTCATAGAAGGGAATCCATGCCAGTACTGTAAACCTGGTAAATGTCCAGGTAGGTCAAAGGCCCTAGGAGGGAATCGACTACTATTGTTTAGGTAAACTCTTATATTATCAAACTGTCTTCAAAATATCTATGCTTATATCTATAGACAAATGCTTCTTTCAGCCTCAGAGAAGGCTCTTTGCAAAGGTACAAATATGTGGCTGGCCAAGGTACTAAGAAAAAGAAATGGATGGGGACTCGGCTTTAAATAAGACATTCATACCACACCCTCTAAGGGTCAAAGAACATTGTGAAAGGGGATAGAAAGAATGTAAGAACCAGAACATTGGAAGAAGGATTGAGAAATACTATCTTCAGGGCAAAAGACAGCCATTATAATTCTGATTTTACAGGAGATGTGGCTGCCTTCACTGGGCCTGCAAAAGGCAGGGCCTGCCAACAGTAAATCAGAGATTGAGAAGGGACTTATAGGGTATTACGTCTCCCAGCTTAACTATCATTTATAGATGGATTCTTGGGAAGGATGGTCACTGTCTTCAGTTGATAGTTCCAAACCCCTGGACACACAGATAGACCTCCTGGTTAAACTCAATGGGCCACCAAACAAAAACATATGAATGTGGGGTAGGGATTTTTATGAAAAGCAAGAGTTGAGAGGAAGAGGAGGAAGACAAGAGAGAGTAGAGGGTAAGACTAAACAGAATGCATGATAAAAAGTACTGCATGGTCTCACTGTGTAAAAATCCTTAGATAAGCAAAAACAGATTAAAATGATAGTTAGGTTGAGGAGAGAATGGTAGAGGTTCAAAGAATATAAAGCTGCATGCAGATCCCTAGGATATGTCTAGAGAGTTAGTCTCCAACAAGAGGGCTGTTGTAGATAATGCCATTCTGTAGCCAGATTTTTGTGCTAAGGTATTCTCCCCACAAACACACAAGAAGGTAACTGTGAGCAATAATGGCTATAAACTTGCTTGATTGCTGGAACCATTTCAGTAACTACAAATGTATCAAAACATCCTGCTCTATGCCTTAAATATTATAAAAGATGAAACCAGCCTAGAGTCTTCTTCCTTTTTTTTTTTTTTTTTTTTTTTTGGTTTTTCGAGACAGGGTTTCTCTGTATAGCTTTGCGCCTTTCCTGGAGCTCACTTGGTAGCCCAGGCTGGCCTCGAACTCACAGAGATCCGCCTGCCTCTGCCTCCCGAGTGCTGGGATTAAAGGCATGCGCCACCAACGCCCGGCTCTTCTTCCCTTTTTATTTGCCATACAACTTACTCCAATTAGCAACGTAAGCAGGAAAACATAACTCTGTTCCTCCTTAGCTTAGTGTACAAGGCTGCCTCCCCTTATAATAAGTAATGAGGAGGTAACCCTCCACCAAAGATGACAAGATCCATATGGGGCAACTAGTAGCATAGACGTTTTCATAAATAACAGGTTTGGTTTTCCTCTTTATGTGCTAATCAAACTTAGAGCAGTTATTGTAATCTTTCTGAGCTTCAGTATTACCTCAAGTGAAAACAATGACTAATTGGTAAATTTACTATGGGATTACTATATTTGTGACTCTTAGTAAAAAGTTACCTATAGAATGGGATCTTAGGAAATGTCAGTGGTATGGTGATTATACATAATACCTTATATTTTGAAATCTAATTTGGCTCCCAAAATCATATATTTAGTTCAGGTATATTTCTTAGCAAATGCTTAACATTTTACCAATTGTTGTAATTCTAAAAGAAGATCTAATGACTTTCCTCTTATAATTAACATTATTATGGATGTGCAGTTATATTAAATATGGGACTGGAGTAAGAACACTCAAGGTTCAGTATTTGGTGCTGAAGTATAAAATATGGTACCAGGTGAGCATCAAGAGTTACAATTTATCAAATGTCTATTCTGCAAGTTTAATACTAAGAATTCTAGAATGTCTTTACATTACTTAAGGATCCCTAAAATGATTCCCAAAGGCTATCATTATGTCCATTTTATAGATAAGGGAACTGAAATTCAGAGAAGCTTAGTGACTTGCTCAAGGTGCATACTGCGATGTGGATGAGTCACCTTGAATTTCCTTTTGAAAACCTGCCTACAAAATGCTTGTTTTCAACTTCGAAACTAGTGACTCAGAATGAGGCTGCTTTGAGTTCTACTTGTTATACTCTGCATTCCCTAAAGATATAGGAAAGTAGATTATGTGGGTCGTGAGCATCTAGGAACTGGAAGGGGCAGACAAGCTTGAGACGTTGTCTTTAGCGATCTCATATTCAGACTGCATTTCACTAATACAGTCTGGGTTTCCAGTGAATAACACTGGGTTAACAAAGTTTCACTGTAGTAGGTGTTCATTCCATTATGAAAATTGAACATCAGAATAAACAAGCCAAGGATGTGATGGGCAAGTTGCTCACACAGTGTGCCTGCAGCACAGAGGAGCCTTGCTTTCATTGTGATTCTGTTTCACCCGTTTTCTGAATATTCCTCAGTGAGAGGTCCAGTGAGTAGCTGCCCTGGTCAAGAATGCAGGGCACAGAGATGGGCCAATCTGCTCCAGTTCCAAGCTGGATAGGGATTTGACTTTTGTGGGCCTCCATTCTTATATCTATAAAATGAAAATTAAAATGTTTATCACTCCAGTATTTATGAAGATTGAATGAACTAGCAAGCCAAGCACTAGGCACCATCCATTGGATCATAGAAAGCACGGAGTAGTGGTAGCTCCCTCCATTGGAATTTCCTTTAAAACAGAAATGGCTTTAACTGGGATATCAAAATGTAAAAAGTGTCCAGCAAATAAACAGTTAAAACATTAAGTATTAAAA
>CABHPH010115258.1:0-52116 GCA_902168325.1 Peromyscus nudipes
AGGGGGGAGGGAGGGAGGGAGGGAGGAAAGGAGAGAGAGAGAGAGAGAGAGAGAGAGAGAGCGCGCGCGAGTGCGCAGCAAGAGTGCTAGCTCTCATTCTCTGCTTTGGTAACTGGATACCACATGGGGTACTCCAGTGAGGAGGATGCTATGCCAAGGGTCCTGTGTGAAGAACATGTGGAGAATTATGCTTTGTGTTGCTCCTTGGCTCATTACATTAACTTTTTGGAAAAAAATATTGTTATTTATGAAATAGTTTTGCTCATGATAAGTTGGTCTGCGTTAAAACAAAATTACTGAGTTCTGCAAAGATTTTTCTTCTGTGGCCTCCAAAGAAACTCTCTCTTGGTTCTCCTTCCATGTGAAATTTGGGCATTGTCTTTTGTTGATGGCAAGGGGGCTTTTTAGTCACTAAAAGTGTCTGAACTACATATGTGTGGATAGTTAGCACACACCTAGGGTTAAGGGTTAGCTAGTTACAGAAAAAGCATTAATTTAGGGTGTTTGAAGAAAAGCCTGAGAGAGAGATCTACTGATTCCTGTGTACTGGTCTGGTTCCTCAGCAGGCAGTGTGCTGGTATGTTCACAGCTTTTTTTTCTAACTTCATTTAAAAAAGAATAGCTGGGAGAGGGAAATAAAAGTTCTTACTCTTTTTACATTTAGCAGACTGGAAGAGGGGCAGAAGAAGGTTCAGTTCCAAAGCTTGTCCCATGAGTGCTACAATATCCGTCTCAGCATTTTAGCCAGATGCCCCTGACCTCAGAATGCCCCATTCTGGTGCAAAGAGCACCAATCCTTTCTGGTGCCCTTTGCAGTGAATTTGCCTTTGTTTTTCCTATACCCATTGAAAAGCTGATTGGAGGTCTTCAGGGCTCTGCACTGAGGGAGGTCCCAGGCTGACAGCCCAGATCCCATTCCAGGTTGTTAATTGTCAGGAACAATCAACCTGTGTGATCTTTACTATTCTAATGCTGCTGACTAATGCCCAGACAGACATTTGGTAAGACTGAAGAAAAACAACACATACTTTGGGCCACGCTTCATCTTTATCCCCAAGTTCCAGAGTCTTTGCTGGCTTTTTATTCTTATGGTCAAGTTCACACAAAAAACCAAAATGGTCAGTATTTCAAGTCTATCATGGGAGCTACTGAGGGCAAATGATTATGAAATCTCTTACTTATGACTATTTCCTTTTGTTCATTTATTCAGCTGTTGTTAATTGAATGTTAAATATGTGCTTGGAGACATGAGGAGTCTAGACTGGAAGTGACTAGAGGCAAAATTGCTTGTTTGTGTCAAATTCACATTTCTCCTAAATGGAGGTGGCTGGAAGTGTTTGCCTTGTGTGAGTTCTGTTAGGTAAGAAAAAATGCATCAGAAGGTGAAGTCCTTAGCACATTCCATTTGGGTAGTTTGGCAGACAGCTCTTCTCTTTATCTTTGCTCTCACCTCCCCATCACCTCCACCAATAAATAGCATGCTTGCTCACCCTCTACGGAGGGAGGTGAATGAATAGACAGCTCAGTATTTACGGTGGGTGGTATTCTAGAAGCCAGGGTGGTAGTTGGCCTCAGGGAGGTCTTATAAAAAAACGTTAACAGACAAGAATTAAAAGCACTTCCCTGGAATTCTACTAATTCTGGATTTTGGATCTGCCGGGAGGGTTGTCTAGACTGAAGCTTATCTTCAAAGATAATGCAAATTCAAAGGACCGAGGGGAAATATCTAAAGTATATAAGTAAACAAATGATAAGAAACACTATAATTCCCCAAAGCAGGTTCTTTGAGAATATACACGATGGTTGGTATTTAAAATTAGCATTCCACATTTTATAGTTTGTAATAGCATAACAATTTAGTCAGAATTACTGACTTTCATTACATGGACCTGACTTCAAAGAAGTGGAGGTGGGTTGAGTACGAGAAACTCAACTGTGTTTGAGGTAAACAGACACACAAGCATCATATGCTTGACAGTGAGGATCAGTGGCTGAATTTGGTTTTCCATACTTTACAGAAGCAGCTTAAGGAGTATCTGCTTTCCTTAGTATAGATGCCTAGAAAGAAGAGTATTTCAACTCGATAGTGGATATGTATATAATATTCTTATATATCATATAATATAATATATATTTTTATTTCTAAGGACACTTTTTGTTCTTTGAGTATTTCATACATTGCGTTTTGAACATATCCATCCCTTTCCCTCAACTCCTCCCAGATCCGACCTCTCTACCCACCCAACTTTATATCCTCTCTCTTTGTATCAGGCAGTGCCTTGCTCAACTTGCATTAGAGAAACTGCATCCTTCAGTGACAAATTCACAGTTGGTCAACTTGAAAAGAATAAGGGACATCAAATGCTCAGCCGTGAATGGGATGTATGTATCATATCCCTTCTCCCAAAAGTTGTTTTAAAAAGAAAAAACTTTACATCACTAACTTGTAGGTGGTATCGAATGAGGTATTCCCAGTTCCAGCCAAGGTTGGGCATGGCTGTGGCCCCTTTAGCTGTGACATCTGAGGCCAGGTGCAAAGCATCCCTGAGAGAAGTTGTAGAGATACTACAGGGTAGCAGCAGGGCAGCCAGGTAACTTACATGTTATTACCCTCAGGTTGTCTTAGATGTAGTTTTACTAAAGGTCTATCTTTAAGGTATAAGAGCCATATACAAGCAAGTATTTGCTTTAAATGTATTTGTCCTCATCAGAAAACAGCCCAAATCTCACTTTCTGTGCCAACTCCTGAAATAAGTGCGTGCAAGTTACGTGTTCCTAATATAGATATTGACTTGAAAAGATTGTGTAAAAATTTCCCATCGGTGGAGACTCATAATGTCAAGTTACTCACTAATATTCCTTTTGGTACATGCAGATTTCTGTCAGCTAGTTGTACTTAATTTCATTATAAATTTTAATTGCAAAGCATATTCAAGTCAGTGATTAATGTTAAAGATAACTATTTATCCCCAGGCTTGTATAGTTAGATTCTCCTTTCTTTCCCTTGAATTCCATATGCTCTGTTTTTAGACTTGGCTTCAAAAACAGGAAATCTATTGGGTAAGTAAATGCCTTGAAATTTGGCCAAAGGTAGACTCTCCTTAATTGCTCCTCACGACCCTCCTCCCAAAGCAAGAATGCTGAAGAGGCTCTTGCCCTTCCTCCAGTCCCTTTGTAGCTGATTGAATCACCAGAGTAGGGGTGTAGCTTGGAAGATCTCAGTTCACTGCTGTGGAATTCCTCTCCTTTATTTGGGAAACAAAGGATTCCTTGTAGCCCTTTCCTGTACCAGTACACACAAAATCTGCCCTAGGCGTCTCATAAGTAGCAGTCTCAAGTCAAGTATCTAATTTTATTTCTTCAACATCTTTGTTGTCTTAGTATCTGGGTTGTTCTTATCTCGTGTCCAAGATGGCCGCCTTAGGCAGTTGAGTCCTTCACCAACCATGCTGTGATTAAACAGGTTTAGGTTCCACACCTGCTGTCACTTTGCTTCCCCACTTATGTGCGTGGTGGACAGTCCTCTCTATCCAGGAACCGAGGAAGGGATTTTCTAAGCATCGTTCATTTATCTATGTCTAAATTCAGTGCCTGTGATGGCAATAGGAGAATTTGGGTTTAGTTTAGGGAATAAAAACCCTGAGTCCATTATGTTTGGACCTTTCCCGAAGTTGTGAAGAAATTAAGCCAATGATAATAAGAAATATTTGGGAAGCATGCATTTAGATTTCTTTTTTTTTTTAAATAAAGATTTATTTATTTATTATGTATACAGTGTTCTGCTTGCATGTATCCCTTCAGGCCAGAAGAGGGAGCCAGATGTCATCACAGATGGTTGTGAGCCACCACGTGGTTGCTGGGAATTGAACTCAGGACCTCTGGCAGAACAGCCAGTGAGTGCTCTTAACCTGTGAGCCATCTCTCCAGCCCCTAGATTTCTTTTATTTACACAAAAGGAGTTAATTTTATTCAATTTGAACATAAACATTTCATTTATTGAGTGGTAACCTTTATGCTAGCTCACAACAAAATTGTACTTAACACTCAAACTTTGAGAGGCTGTCCAAGAGAAAGATAGTGGCAGGTTCTATTGTGTTCCTAGGGTGGAATTGGGACATGGATTTTGGTATCTAGCCTCCTTTGCTATTGATTCCTAGACTCTACCACTTGGCTTACATGCCTGATTCAGTGTGGTTTGCATATCTGTATTATGAAGAAATGTCAAGTCCTATATTATAAACCTGAGCTCTGGAAACAAACCAGACTGAGTCTATTCCGTTCTTTCCCCCATTCCCTATGACCTCTGTTGTCCTCATCCGTGAGATATGGAGGTTAAATAAAGAAACAGATAGGAAGGTTAAATAAATAGTGGAAGGTGCTAGACAGCACCTGCTTAATTAAGAGAGGAGACCGAGACTGGAGGGTAGCAGGATGGTACTGAGAACTGCCTAGGGTTGCATTTCCTCTACCTAGGTGGTTTGCATCCTGGTGAAAGAAACAGTTTTATTTATGAATGAAGTGGAGTGAGAGATAGAGGTGAGGCTGGGGAAGAAGGCAGGTAGCCTTGATCAGTAGCAAACTTTGTGGCAGGCGTGGAACTCTGTGTCTTCTACAGGAATTGCCACCTGTCCCTTGCCAGCTCTTCCTAATGACTGCAACCTGCACAGAAGGTAGCCCCCTTTCCTAATCATTTCCCCTTCCCAGACTCCGTTCATAGAGGATCACAGTTTCCAGCTGCCAAGGATGCTAATTGGAGGAGGTGTTGTTAGCTTTCTTCATAGTTCAAACGGGAATCTCTAGTTCGGTGGTTCTCAACCTGTGGGTTGTGAGATATTCTGCATATCAGCTATTTACATTACAATTCACAACAGTAGCTATGAAGTACTAGTGGAATAACCTTATGGTTGAGGGGTCACCACAACATGAGGAATTGTATTAATGGGTTGCAGCATTAGAAAGATTGAGAACCACAGATCTAGAGGATGTGTCTTAGCTAGTGATGGAACTAGACTACCTTGTAAGATAAGGAGCAGTAACTGGGAATCAGTGAGATATCTCCACCCTGTTGCTTCTCTGTGCTTGTGGAGTCAAATGGGAATGTCATTTAGCAGTCAGAGGGAGTAAAAGACTTGTGGAGGAACCCAGTGTATTTGGGCAGAAGAGGAGTTGATTTTAAAATGAATAATTTAAGCCAGTAAATTATTTGCTCTTATTTGGGACAGCGGAGTAAAGGTCCCAGTTTCCCTTGGAAGGACTGAAAAGAATAATTGTAAGGACACAGGAAATGCTCAGTAAACATTTATCTATCTATCTATCTATCTATCTATCTATCTATCTATCTATCTATCTATCTATTTATCTATTTAGAGACAGAGTTTGTCTGTTTAGCCCTAGCTGTTCTGGAACTCACGCTGTAGATCAGACTGGCCTTGAACTCAGAGATCTCCTGCCTCTGCTTCCTTACTGCTGAAGTTACAGACATGCGCCACCATGCCTGGTTCAGTAAATCTTTGTTAACTAATAACAGAAAAATTGTGCTTCTCTAATATAACATTTTAGGAGTCTGGTTTTTTGTTACTGCTACCTTAATTTGGAAAACAAGTTAACAAGCTAACCATTACATAACACAGTTAATAGGAGGTATGGTCGTCTTTTGATGACTTAGTTTTGTTTCAGCTTTTGGATAACCAGAGTCAGTGCTTCCTATTTCTACAGCATTTGTGGTGTGCTTGGACGAGGTGACTCCTGTTCAATCCACGTGTGGATGAGGCTCAGGTTTGGAGGTTTAGGGTCTTGTGTAGAACTGTAATGATGTGTCCCTGGACTTCATCTTCTGTTCATATAAACCATTCCTCTCTCTTTTTCTCAACTCCTGTTTCCCTATGTACATTCAACTAGATCTTCCTTATGCAATTGAAACATTGCTTACAAAGTCTTTCGTGCCTGAGGAAAGTTCTGAAAGTTTCCCTCCTTGGTTTCCATTTAAATCAGTCTCCAAGCCTTCAAAATTAAGTACATGTACTTATTATTATTTTTTTTTAAAGACAACAGGAACTCAAGCCAGGGTTCAGTTCATCCAACTCATCAAAGACTGTCCCTTCATTCCTTTTGAGGATAACCATGGAGTCCTAGCCTGAGTGGTCTTATGAATGCCATTTTTAGAGTGAGCTATGTAGTTGCTCATGGTAAGGTCCTGACACTGTCCACTGACATCCCGTTATCCGACAGTCCGGTGTATGTCTAAGGAAGACCACATCAACAGAAATGGAGTTAAGTGTCTTGAACTCCCCACAGAGGCTTGCAACATAGAAAGGAAATCAACATTTTTATCCTCTTTGGGGACTGAGCAAAGAGGGAAGCCAAAGAATGAACTCTTTTCAGTTCTTCTTGCCCAGATCCATCATTAATTTTAAGAAATACAAACATCCTTACATTCTCTGAAACCTTTTACATACCATTCCAGTGTCTCCAATATTTGCGCTGGCTACATAAACAGAATAGAGTTTTATTGTACAAGAAGAATACTGGGGGACTTTGAGAAGGTGGCATGTTCATAAACCTTCCTCATGAGCACGTGCGTGTGCACACTCTCACACATTCCCATCTTATTGGTTCCCAATCTTTTTCAAAGAAAACCAGGAACTTATTTTCATTTCCTGTTCTCAAAGTAACTCTGGTAGATCCCGGTGAAATCCGGATCTGCCCCTGAGGAAGGACAAGCCCCTGTGACAGCATCACAAACTCACAGCCATTTGAGGAGTTACTGGCTGTGTATTCCAGACCCTGGCTTCTCTGGAGATGATTTGATTCAGCAGCAATGTTTTACTTGTTGACTAGTTTGCAACTTTGTCAAAAGCAATGCATTTAACCACTTTTCTTGCTTTTAGCCCCATGCTTTAAGCTAGCGCTTTCGGGAAACAGCAATTATGAGGTGATGTTGAATGTCTTAAAATACACACGCAGGATTTTCTGCTTCTAATATTTCTGTGGTTTTCTGTCTTTCAAGGCTCTTCCCCTTGGTGCCCATATAACTCTCAGTGACTGTTAACACAGTGTTGTCATTGAGACACAAAGACAGAGAATGTGCCATGAGCCGCTTCTCCAAAACTGTCAGATGGTTTAAGTTAAGAAGAAAATTATGAGTCTGTATGGCTACAGCCTGGGAAAAAGTAGAACACTGTGTTTCAGACCAGCCTGTTCATTTATCCCGGGAGACAGTGCCCAGACAAAGCCGGGGACTGAGGCCCCAGCACACATCCTCCTACCCAGCTGGGCACCTTCCTCATGGAGGCGGGACTCCCGTGCCCACAGTGGCTATTTTCACACCCGAACCTCTTCTTCCTCCCCCAGGACTATGTTCTTGTTGGCAAGGGCACATGGTGCCTCACCTTTAAAATTTTAAAATGGCAAAACAAAGGATACATCTTTGTTTTTTTTTTTTTTTTTAATTCCTGTTTTAAAATACTTTCTTGGGATCCTTTTTCCTTCTCGCAGGATCATGACTGATATCTTCCAAAGGTAGCGAGGAAACTCCACGTATACTTTCTGTTTCACTCGGCCTGCCAGTTTCATAATGATCACTTTGGGGTGCTCGCTTTCTTTTCTTTTTTCGTGCGCCATCATTTATTAACACACTTCGAAATAGATGGGCTAAAAGTCGTTTTGATTTATTATTGATTGACCATGGTGCTGAGGAAGTGCTCTACCCCTGAGCTGTGTCCCCAGTCCTTGCTTTATCTTTTAAATTCAGTTCTTTGGTTGGTATCTTAAGACCCACTGTTTGAAGTAGTTTGCTCTTATGTGGGAACTGGTCTTTCCTGGAGCACACCCTGGGTGCTTCTTTGCTATAGGGTGATACCAGGCACGGAGGATTCTGTGCCTTGGGCAGATGTGACAGCATAAGAAATATAATATCCAGTTCTGTCCCCAGCTCCTGAAACAGAGCTGTTGATGGCCTTGGGATGGTCTGAGTGACAGGGATGTTGGGGGCATCTTTTGTTCTAAACTATTTGGATGTTGATTTCAGTTTCTGACACACAGCTAGGCAAACATTTCCTGAGTACTGGGCTGGTAAGAGTATCCTACATAACTCTCAAATCTCTTAAAACTTCCTGGGTCAAGGGACCTCCATTGTCCTAAGGATAGGACTCCTGGACAGCTTCAGGATAGGGGCCAGTTGCTAGAAAGACCAGGTGAAGATTAGGAGCCCAAAAATTTCCATCCCATCCCCCATCCTGGATGGAAGGGAGAGGTGTTAAAAATTGAGCATGTCTGTATGATGAGGCACAGAGGTTCGGAGATTTTTTCTGGTCCAGCAGTCAACCTCCCAGAGGGAACCAGACTGAGAAAAGGAAAGGAATGAACTTCACCCTGACTCTGGAGTATGTGTGTGGGGGACACCATCCATGTGGGGACCCATGCTTTTCCACTTGGGACCCTTCTGTACCTCAGAGCGTCTTTCTCCTCGCTTGGCTTCTTATTTCTGCCTTCCCTAGTATAGCAGTAGAAATGAAATTATTTTCCTGAGTTCTGTAACTGGCTCTACAAAGCCTCGAACTGATGCGGGGAGTGGGGTGTGTGTGTGTGTGTGTGTGTGTGTGTGTGTGTGTGTGTGTGTGTGTGTGTAAAGCTCTGATTGACAACTAATTGTGTCACAATGCCCAAAGTGTGTGAGTTCAGCACTTGGACTGGCATTTGGGGGCAGCCTTTGAGACTGAGCCTCCTGCATCTGTGGGTCTGCGCTAATTGAATGCATAGCATCAGACATGAATTGAACCATTTAGCGACTTGTTAGTATCCAGTGATTTGGGGAATTGTAGTGTGGAGAAAAGTCCATCTGGTGTCCGAATCTTGTGAGTACAGAAACAGCCATTTCCCCTCATAGGTTGATGTGGCATGCTGTTGGTAGGACATTGGTTTTAAATAATTCACAGTTGCAGAGACTGTGTGGAATAGTAATAGAGTTTTGAATTATAACCCCACTGAGCACTGCTGGGGTTAAAAATAAGGCTCCAGATATAGTCGTGGCTCCAACCTTAGCTTTATTTATTACATGTTTTAGCAGGGGCATGTATTCATCCACAGAGCAAGGAGCAGATTCCTAGGGGAGCCTGAGGGTTGGTTTATTCTGTGGCTTAGTCATATCCATGGGATTCCAGAGACTTTATGATCTCCACTTGCCACCTCAGCACACCAGTTTTGGTGACAAATGTGTTCTTCTCTTGGGGACAAGACAGCCTGGCTGTAGCTATCCAATCAAGGTATGGTACTCCTAGAGAGGCCTCCTTGAGTTCAACAGTATGGATATACATATGCACAAGTGGTTGGCCGTGGAGACAACTGGTTTAGGGTTCAAAATAAGAAAAGAATCTGTAAATTCCGAGAAGCCCTACAAAACAACGAAGGGACCTTTCTGGAACCCAGATCCTCTTGACATCTCACCCAAATTGCTCATTGGAGAAGAGGAGAGTTCCACGAATGGCTGAACTATCAGAACCATTCTCCCTGTCAGAGCTGGTGGGGGCCAGACTTTCTGCCAGCCAACAGTCCCCAATTGGAGAGTAGATTGTTCTAGAAAGGAGGAAGGAAGCCGGCAATGGCTAGTTAAGGGACAATCAGGATACTCACAGCACCTGCTTCTTCAGCTGTAAAATGAGAATACTAACTGTGCTTAATAGGATTATTGTGAAAATCTAATGAATTAGTGGTATAAACACAGGGCCCATAATAAACATTGGTATTTATTAGAGGGCCCATAATAATGGTATTTATTAAGTCCATAATAAACATTCAGTGTTGCTAGAGTTTTCCTGCCTGGCCCACGGTCAGGATAAATCTCTTTCACCTGCCAGTCCCACAGCCGCTCAGACCCAACCAAGTAAACACAGAGACTTATATTGCTTTCAAACTGTATGGCCGTGGCAGGCTTCTTGCTAGCTGTTCTTATATCTTAAATTAATCCATTTCTATAATTCTGTTCCTTGCCACATGGCTCGTGGCTTACCGGCATCTTTACAGGCTGCTTGTCCTGTCGGTGGCTGGCAGTGTCTGGCAGCGTCTCCTTCCACCTTCCTGCTCTTTTTATTCTCTCTGTTAGTCCCGCCTATACTTCCTGCCTAGCCACTGGCCAATCAGTGTTTTATTAGCAACACATTTGCCATACAGAACATCCCACAGCAATTCAGTAAATGGCAGCTCCTGTTATAACATTGAAAGTCTTATGTTCCATTAATTTTATTTTAAGAAATGTTGCAGTAAACAGCTGCAAGAATGATTCATAATACACGGTAATCAAAGCTGGGGCCAAGGTGGCATTCGGTTCTGACAACGTGGGCCTTGTTATTTGGCACCCTGAGCCATATGCATTTGAAACTTTCAGAATGGCTCAGTCACCAGGAGTGTGGTCAGGGAGATAAAAGATAGGCAGAGTGGAGGGAGCTGAGTAATTGAGAGCTCACTTGGGGCTCCAGCAAGGCTGTGTGTGCTCTATGAGGCCCAGAGTCCTGGGAAAGACCACTCCCATTTGTGCAGACAGGTAACCCTTTCATTCTGCCACCTGGGGGCCAGCCTTCAGGGTGTATTCCCAGTTCTTAGTGTGGGAAAGCAACTTAGCATAGCTATGGTGACTCGAGAGTTTTATGAGGAAAGACTGAAGTACTGTCTGAAGTATGTGTCTGTGTGCATCCATTTGGGTGGATATTTTAATTTTGGTATAGCTGGCAGTTGATGGCCAACTGCCAGCCATCAGTTGAACCCTCCCCAATTAGGTGAGGGTTCAAATAAGATAATAGTCTACAAATCCCTGGAAGCCTTGAGAAACCAAAGGTGGATTGTTATTCGGGGCACAGTGGAGGAAAGTTGGTGAAGAGAAGAAAGGCAACGTAATTAAGATAATTAGCACACATATCCTTGCCAGTATTGAAAGCTATTAAGGATTTGATTTTTTTTTAGATGATATTATTCAGCTTTTGCTAAATATGGCTTATAATATGTCAGTCAATGAATAACTGTTTGCAAAATTGATAACCTGCTTTAGTACGCATGTCTGTCTTCTGTTCTTATACCATTTAAGACAATGAAAAACTGCAGGGAAGAGGAGGATATAGAGGTTTTATTAGGAGTTATTGGGTGGGGGGCGACCACAGGGGATGGAATCCTGAGGGCCCGGCAAACTGAACAAGTATTCTTCCATGAGCTAAAGCCTCATCCCTTTTGATTTTGTTGTACATATATTGTTATCTTTTCAAGAACAAGGTGTCCTGTATTCAAGGCATATTACTGAACTCACAATGTCGCTGGAGATGACACTGAACCTCTGGAATGCTGGGATTATAAATGTACACTACCATGTTTGGTTTTATGTACTGCTGGAACATGAACCCTAGGATTTGTGCATACTGGTTAGTCAAGCACTCTGCCAACTGAGCTATATTTCTGGGTTTTTTTTTCTTTTAATTTTTCATTTGTTTTTATTATTTGTTTTGAGATAGGATCTTACCAAGTTGCCCAGGAAGGCTTTGAACAAGAGGTCTGTATGTCCAGGGCTGGATATTCCTTCTAATTTATAGGGTCCTTAAACATATAGCATCCTCATCTTTTCCCTTCTACTCCTTATGTGTCAAAGTGAACCAGTGTGTCTCAAAGTAACACGGCACTGATTGTGGATTTAAATATCACCTTAGCATTTTGTGATCCATTACGTACACAATGAATGTATATGACACTTAGGAAAGACAGAATGTTAGTGTACATTGGAAGAAAGAGGATCTCTATGACTTGTGTGGTGGGTCACTGTCCACTGGGAATCACTAGGTGCCAGGAGAAGCCATCAGTGCCATTCTTTCATGTGTTCCAACATTAAAAATCTCTGATACCATTCTAATCTTTACCATGGTAGCCTGAAAATAGCCAGAGCCCAAAGCAGTAGTGGTGCACACCTGTAGTCCTAGACTCTGGAGGTAGAGACAGGTGGCTCTCGAGTTCAAGGCCAGCCTGGTCTACAGAATGAGTTCCAGGACAGCCATGGCTACACAGAGAAACCTTGCTTCGAAACCCCTCCCCCACAGAAAAAATAGCTAGCGGTGTCACATGCATGAATGATTAGCGGCTCTATTGCAACACAACTGCTTATGACACAATTGGAATTTTGTGTTATTATTATTTTTGTTTGTTTCTCTCCACCCCAACAATTACAAAATGAAGAAAGGACTGTTAGCTCGTGGACTATGCCAGTGTAAGTAGTAGACCAATTTGGCATTGTATTCTGGTTTGTAGACTCGAGGTAGAGCAAGTCACCTTAGAAGTATTCTACCCATCAAGTAATGGTTGTATGAAGAGTGTTAAGAAAAATCAAGAGTAGGGAAGGAGCTTGCGTGTTGCCTATTTCTCTTCTAGCAGTGGTCATTCCATCAGCTCTTGTTATCTGTCTTGTTCACTGGGTAGCAGGTACCTTTCTAGAGAGCAAAGTCATGGCCCATTTTCCTGGTATTTCCAAAGGTCTGTTTATACCAAGGAAGGAAGCAATGACCAAAGATGTGTGTCAGATTTGGATGTCACAATTGGTGTCTGGGTTTTCAGGTTTCTAAATGATGAGGTATTGTTTGAGGAAAATACTTAAATCCAATTCCATATGCTGCTTTAGTTGGCTGTGAGACCAGAACCCATTTCCTCACCTTCTTTGGTAGTTTTTGTGTCAAGTTTGGAAGAGAGATCAGTAAAACAGTGCTGTTTAAGTAGGGGATGCACACATCATTGAAATAAAGACTTCCATTTTCATTGGATCCCTGATGCCTAAGAATTTTGACTCTTGAGAGTCGATCTTCTTAAAGGTGCTTCCACTTTCTGTTTTTACTGAGGAACATGATTCCCAAATAGGATTAGGTTTTTCATTCAGGAGCCTAACCTTCATGTTTTGTTGTTATTATCTCTGACATTCATGCACTTTTAGTCCTACATAAATTGGGGCCCAAGACTTGTTGTGGCCTCCCATAAATACAGACTGTTCGATTGTTTAAAATTAGATGTATATGCACATTTTGGGGGTTGGTGATGGAGCTCAATGGTAGAGTATTTATTTATCATGCATGAGGACCCAGGATTGATACAACATAACCAAAACTCCACTTATTTTTCTTTTAAAATGTTTTCTTCTTGTGGATACAGTATAAAGAGCCACAGAAATCATTGTCTTAAGCTTATGGAAAAGGAACATACCCAACCTAATTACAGATAGTGCCTGGAGCAATCAGGGTAACCGATCTGCACTTTTGTGCACAATTCATGGTCCCATCACTGCAAGATTCTAGCACACCAGTGTTCAGCCTCTTTCCACACCTTGCTTTCTTTTCAACTCATTTCTTCCCCAATGTGTTCCTACCCGATTCTATCAGGTTAAGCTGTTGTAAGCCTCAAAGGGACAATTCAGGACCCATCAAGATACTGGCCCAAGACAGTTTTCTTCCTGTTATTACTCAATTTCTATAGTTGTGTTCTCATATTTTGACACAGTAGAGGCTCATTGTGACAGGAGCTTAAATAAATAGGAGTTGGACTCATAGCCCATTTCCAGGAAAAATGAGAACAGCAGGTGTTATCTGATGTAATTAAAGTGTGTTGAACCCTGAACAAAGTACTCAGTGTAAATCTCTGTTGGTCCTTTACAATGAGGCAGCTTAGAATCCGTTCTATGAATTACCTGCTAGTTGGAAGGTCTGTGGCCTTTGGAAGGACATGTTGTAAATTTTATAGCAAGCCTACTAGGAAGTTCCTTGTCAATAATTTTTGAAAGATACTTAGAGGGTATTTAATCTCCTTTCTCTGAGCCCAGTTATCTTGTCTACACATGGGCATAACTTCCTTTCCCACTTAGCTAATGTTGGACTTTTTAAAAGAGGCATTACAAATTCTGAGTACAGTTTCTCAGATTACTGATTGAGTGGTTCTTTTGCACTTTTCTTTTCCCAATATCCATTTAAAAAGTTATGCTAATTGAAAAATCTCTTAATCGTGGGTGTTCGCTGTCATAGTCTTGCTTAGGTATAAAATTGCTGCGTTCTAATCTCAATTCACTTTGTACTTTCCACAAATAACTCATAATCAAACCTAAATGAGTAACTTTGAAATGTTTGTATATTTTTGTCTTGATTTTACACACACACACACACACACACACACACACACACACACACACACACACAGCTGATATAGAATTACTTAAATATTATAAATAATGTCAGCTATTTCTTTGGGCCACTGTGATTTTCTCATGTTTCTAGATATTTTAAAAGCCTTTATTGTGTAGGCTTGTGATGGAATTATTGCCTGCAAGTAGACATTTGCTAATCAACGTAAATGCCATTTTTGCCAGCTTCAACTGGTCTTTCCACTATATTCTTTCGCTTTCCTCTGAAGATGATCTTGGAACCAGCTACTACTGTTCTTAAGATAATAAAGAATAAGGAGAGGGTTAACTTGTGGAATCATCTGGTTCTGCAGATGAGAAGGAATATTTTTCTCTCAAGGACAAGTTAACCTCCCTCTTTCTTTAAAAAATAAATCCTTTTCTTTGAACCAATGAGTTTTTTTTATGAGACCTGGAGAAAAGGAGAGGGTGAGAGGGCCAGAGAGACACCCTGGAAGTCATAAAGCCACTTTCAGGAGTCAGTCCCCTCTTGCCACACGTACATAGGTTCTGGGGACTGAACCCGAGTTTTCAGGCATGTGCAGCAAGCCCCTTGACCAAGTGAGCCATCTCACTGGGCCCCTGGCTAACCTGTGTCTTAAACAAAAAAGTATGAGAATCACTAGACAACATTTAAAATCCAGGCCTATCTGCCCCTTCTTCTGATTCCAAGTCGGAATAGAGCAATCTTCCACTGGGGAATAATTTGTCTCTATTAATTGAGAACAAATGTGCATGCATGTTTTAATTACACAGTAAATTAGGAGAATTTAAGATGCAAGAATATGTAAAAGCCAAGAATTCAAAACCAACAACTCAAAAATATAAACAGATAAGCAGGGAAAATATCTCAGCAGAAAAATGGAAGCAGGCTTCAAGATAAAGAGGGAGGAAAAGCAAGGCAAAGACAAGTGACTGGAGTTCTGCTAAACATCTTTTCAAGCAGAATGACTCTGATTTATGGCTGCAAGCCTTGCTGGTTGTATGTGGCAGGGGGAAGAAGCTGCACTCACAGGACCCTTCCAACATGCCTGGCTGCAGCCAGCAGCTCTCCCAGTCTTCAGTGGAGAATGCAGAGTAAGGATTTCCTGTGTGAACTCAGACTTCAGAAACTCCTATAGCACGGGTTCCCACTGGGTCTATGAATTTTATCATCTGTGCAGTGTTTGTATGTAGTGAAGTTTTTGTGAGGAAAGGCTCCAGAATGTTCCTTATGCTTTAAAGCATCCATTCTCCTAAATGGAGGAATTCAAAGCTGCTACCGTGGATATTTGTTATCTATGTTCTCTGTCATTTAGAAATAACCAGAGATACCCTCCCAAAAAACTGCTGTTGCTTTTTGGTTTTAAGGTAAGAAAATTCAGACTTTTTTTAAAAAAAAAAAAATCTCAGACTTCACTGTGGAGGGCAGTAGGTGTTCATTCAAATTTGGTGTCATCTGGGCTGACTAGATGGCTCTGAGGATAAAGGCAAATGCCACTAAGCTTGATGACCTGAATTTGATCTATGGGACCCCCGTGGTGGAAGGAGAGAACCAATTCCCACAAACTGTCCTATCATCTTCACATGTACAAAATGGCACATTTAGCAAGCACATGTATGTTTGTGTGCACATATATAGCTATGCCACAAACAAACATTTATACTATACACCTATCTGTCTGTCTGTCTACCTACCTACCTACCTATCTATCTCTCTACCTACCACATTGCTGTGGGATGGTCTGTATGTCAAACATGTTGCTTATTGGTCAATAAATAAAACACTGATTGGCCAGTGGTCAGGCAGGAAGAAGTATAGGCGGGACAAGGAGGAGAGAATTCTTGGAAGTGGAAGGCTGAGCCAGAGACACTGCCAGCCGCCGCCATGACAAACAGCATGTGAAGATGCCGGTAAGCCACAAGCAATGTGGCAAGGTATAGATTTATAGAAATGGATTAATTTAAGATGTAAGAACTAGATAGCTAGAACCCTGAGCCATTAGCCAAACAGTTTAAACAATATAAGTCTCTGTGTTTACTTGGTTGGGTCTGAGCGGCTGTGGGACTGGCGGGTGGCAGAGATTTGTCCTGACTGTGGGCCAGGCAGGAAAACTCTAGCTACACCACATACATAATACAAATCCCATAATAGATACATAAATAAATGCAATAAAAATATAGTGCTTTCTGACATGTTCAACTTTTTATTAAATCCTTCTATCTCTTTTTATCCATTTATGTATTTAGATATCTTTCAAACATTTCCCTGGACCTATGAGTGCTTACATTGCTACTTTAAATACTTTTGGGAAGAAATTTAGACATAAATAAAACACAAGCATCTCCATGTTGTAGTAGCTGGAAGACTGATTACAGAGAAAGGGCGCCGGTATGCACGCAACTATAATTGGGGGGCAGGAATGTAGCCTTTGAGTTTGGTTCTGTTGAAGCTAGGGAAGGTCTTCTTAAAATGGAGGCCCAGGAGCTGGGTAATAGGACCTCCGGCTGACCTCCAAGGTTAAACTAAGATAATCTCTGCCTTCCTAGTACTACTTTAAGCCTTTTCAGGTACAATTATTTATAGTCTGCTATGGGGTTGCTTATCTTGTGTCCACCATTAGACTTTGAGCTCCTTGGGAAGGAAGGCCATCACCCCTGTGTGTTTATCGTTTGTTTTGGAGATAATGTTTTCCCCAGAGTAGGCAGAAATGAGAATCAAGTTAATGATCAAGACACAGGTAGGAGACTTTTGGCTTTCACGTGGATCACCATAAGGTTGTTCGCTATAGTAAGACTGTCATGAATGTCATGGGATTGTTTGCGGTGAAAGTGCCATTAGCTTTGGGAAAGCTCCAAAGCTTAGTGATGATTGGGATTTTTCCAGCACAATTTGCTGCCCTAGCTCTTAAGAGATAAACAACTTGTCTTTAATAGAAGTGATCCTGTTAGTTTGTAGTAGCTGATCCCTAAAAACTATAGGATGCAGTTTGTGGTTTTTTTTTTTTCTTCATATACATACCATACCAACCCAAATTAGTGAAAAGAAAGCAAGGTGACAAAGGTCAGTATGTGAGCCCTGAGCTGACGGTTCCATCTTCAGCATGGTTGGAACCAGAGGGTGTCTGTTCCATTGTAACTGGGGTGCAGGTATTCTGACTCTTCTCATGCGTGTGGATTCTACATATCCGTATCATCATGACTTCCCCCTTTCTGCCCTCCATTCTTTGGTAGAACGAAAAGCACACTATGGTCCCATTTAACAAGACACAGTAGGTCTGTATCTCAGGCAGAGAAGGAGCTTTGTAATGATTCTTGGCTTAGGTGGCTCACACATATCTCAAAAATATTCCCCCGTAAATGTCTTTGACCGGCCCAAAAGTCATCCGTGTTTTTCCTCCATGAAATGCCGATGAAGCAAGTGGGGAATAGGAAGTCTACTTTCGGAGCCAGAAGTCAGTTCTTTTTCATTCTCTAATATAAGTTTCGTTTTCCCCAAAGAGGATGGTGGGAAATCCCGCAGCACCGTGCCAGGGGGCAGTCAGCATTGACGGTGGAGACTACACAGGAGAGGTTAATAATTAAGAAGCTGGTGGCCCTCCCACTCCTGAGGCAATGTCTGTCCTTTGCTGAAGCAGTCCCCCAGCCAGCACCTGATCTCAATGCCAAGAACTGGCTCGTTTTGTTGCTGACTCTTTTGTGGCTTTCTTGCTGTCCTAAGCTACGTGCTGACTCCGGTAGGCTGTTCGGCTGCAGGTTGCGTCTCTGCGGGCCCAGACCTGCCTCTCCCTTCCTTTCCTGCCACAGGCTTCAGGAACAGGCCCTAGGGGACCTGGGATTAAGCACCTCAAAGCATCAAGTGGGACTTTACCGTGCCTAAGTGCTTTCCTGCCTTTTATAGATTCTCCTTGGAATAGTGACATAAAGTGAAAAGAAAAGAAAAAGAAATAAAAAAAAATCATTACTTGGGTTTTAATGCCAAGTAGAAAACTGAGTTATACAGTCAGCTCTTTTCACTAGAGAGGCTAAATTAGAAAATACTTTCTAGACGCTCAACATATTTTGGTCGGTTATTTCCTCATCTTTAACGTGGAAATCTTGTACACCTACAGCTTTCAAATATTCTGCAGATGTAGAATTAAAAATCTAGCATATAAAGCAGACACAGAGCACTTAGATTAGAGAAAGGAAGGACCCTCTTAGCCAGGTGTGGTGGCGCACGCCTTTCTCCCAGCATTTGGGAGGCAGAGGCAGGCAGATCTCTGTGAGTTCAAAGCCAGCCTGGCCTAGTCTACTAGTTGACGAGTGTAATGAGTTCCAGGATAGTCAGGACTATGAAGAAAGACCCGTCTGTCTGGGGAGGGGGAGGAAAAGGAAGAACCTTTGATTCAAGTGAAGTCCGGTGTAAGCAGAATGAGCCGGAAGTCACTGGGGTCTCCCTTCACATGCTAAAATTGAGCTGCTGGACTGTGAGACATGATAAGCTGATGGAGGAAATGTAGACTACAGGGGTAAGAATTCCGACATCAGTGCCTGGCCCTGCAGCTTGCTGTGTGTCCTTAGTTCTCAACCTCCCTCAGATTCAGTTTCCCTATTATGTGAAGATGATGAATGAGATCATCTCTTTTACAGTATGGCACACGAGCTCGGCCCACAGAGCTTTCCAGTAAGTCATGGCAATATTACTGTTATTTTCATTGTTGGTGTAGAGAGTCAATAGTAATTTTTTTGTACTTTGAATTTAGGGAATAAGCTTGCAAATGGAAGTAGTGCCAGTCATAAAAACTGCTTGTTCTTTTAATGTGTGCGTTCTTCCTTAGTAAGCACTTCAGCCATGGTTGGAGTGTTTCCAATTTAAAAGACATGGAATGGTTTTTTGTCTTAAAATACACTGTGTATGTCATTTCTCAGCACTCTCATTTGTACAGCGTGGTAGTAGTGGGCAAAGCTGTTATCTGGTGATTTTTCACTTTTTCTTATTCAAGTAAGAATGAAATACCAAATCAAGAGTGCTCAGGAATAGCAAGAAAAGAATTGAAGTTGCGTTCTAGAACAATGTAATGTCCTCCCTGCCTCTGCAGGGCTAGATCCCCTGCTGCTGCTCTGTAAAGTCAAGCGTAGATCTGGGGTACAAACACAGATGAGGCCCTGCTCTTTTTTTGGTGTCCTTTCTATCCATTAAAAAGAGATGTGGAGAGTTTCTGAGAACGGCTCTTGGAACTGAGTCATCTATATCTATAGGCAATGGAAGAATTGCCAAGGGGCAGACCGTGGGAATGAAGACATATATCATGATGAGACTTTAGGGGTACCTGCTGGGACCCCGGCATAAGGTACCTTGTGTGTGAGACTTAGATAACCAGCTCACTATCAGAGAAGATGGGGATATCACATGCATATTTTTATTGCTTAAATTGTTAAATTTTCCCCCACAGAAGATCTTCCATTTTCTTTCTGTTTGTCTGTTTGAGACAGGGTCTCACTATGCATCTCTGGTTGTCTTGGAACTCATTATGTAGACCAAGCTGGCCTTAAACTTACAGAGATCCTCCTGCCTCTACCTCCTGAGTGGTGGGATTAGAGGTATATGCATCCATCATCCGGCTTCAATTCACATTCTTAACCTGTAGCATGTGAATATCTGCTTAGTCCCCATTGGAAAAATCAGGCATTAGAGATGTAAGTAAAACCATCTTTTGAAGTTGCCTAAGTAAATTCTTCCTTAGGAAACATTTTAAAGCAGGAGAGTGCTCAGACTTTCTTGTTGGACTGTTTGGGGCCTCTACATGAATGTTGTTGTTGACACACATTTAAAGGAGTTGCTAGAAAACTGGACACAGACTATTTGTTCTATAGTGCAAATAAATGTAGACACTGGCTAGATTCTTTGTACAGCATTTTCAGATTCAAAATCCAGAATCTGAAGTGTTCCACTCAAAAGCATTTTGAGAAGTGTCATGCGACCATAAGAGGAAAATTCTGCTCTAGACCTCATGTGACAGGTTATAGTCAAAATGCAAGTACACCAAAAACATTGCATAAAATTACCTTCAGGCTATGTGTACAAGTATGTATATGAGATCCTGTGTGAATCATGTGGCTAGATTTTGGGTTTGTCCCCAATAGCATCATTATGTGTAGTCAGATGTTCCCGAAGCTGGAAAAAAAATCCACAATACAAAACATGTCTGGCCGAAAGCATTATGGATAAGGCATATTCCATTTATATTGCACATGCTTTTTTTTAAGAGTCAAGACTAGGAGTGGCCTAATACTCCAGTAATCCATGGTGTCAGGGGAGCTTAGGGTCACTGGCCTCTATGTCTCAGGGCTTGGTGTGGAGACCCACCATTTGACGTTTTATTGAGTGTGATTTTTATTATATCAGAATGTTTTACAGTGCTTAGTGGATTAAAGTTAAGCATTTTCTTATCAGTTGTTCATACCAGCCACTGTGAAAGTCTCTAGGGATATAAAAGACACAGGTTATTCTGCCCTTGGCCTGCTGTATTAGGTATCCCCAGCCTTGGGACAAGTCCTGAAAGGGTTTTGGTAAATACATGCCTCCTCTACAGGTAACGTGATTACAATCTGTAGGCCGTAGAGGATGCAGGGAAAGTGTGATTCTTTCCAGGCACAGACTTCATAGGAGAAACCTGGAGCTAAGTTTATAGAGGTGAGAAGTCAGGTTTCTACACCCATGTGTCCTCCAGGCAGACAAACAACAGTGAGCATTAATGAGGCTAAGAAGGTAGCCTGAGGTTGGGGAATTGTCATGGGTCTCTTGGCTGTTCCTTCTACAGTTTGCTCTCTTCGAGTTCAGCTGTTATGTGAAAATAGAATGATGATGTCTACTAACCTATAGTACCAGAACATGAACTCAGCGCTCGGCAGATAAGACTTAACCAGAAGTAACGTGTCACTAAATGGAGGCACGAGCAGCGAGGACTGACGTGAGTTGGGAAACTGCCAACTAATACCACTTTTCACCTATACCTAGTAAGTGGATGGTGCGAGGCTGTGGCTTCTACTCCGTGGTTTCATTTCGGGGGGGGGGGGGGGGGGTGGTGCTTAAAGTGACACTGTATTCTGTGTTTAAAGTTTATGGGAAGACCCATTTTAGAATAACTGTGTGGTTAGGATGAGGGTGTAGAGTGCCTCTGACCAGGCCTTCTCTCTATGCCAGGCCTCTTAGGAGGTCTACATGGGGTTGATGCTGAGAAAGAAAGGCTCATTCACAAGCAACCTTTTCTAGACCATGTGTGGTGTAAGCCTCTGTTTGTGGCTTAGTGACGGAGGTTGCCCTGCGTGTTACTGTTGCTGCCCCTCTTTCCACAGGATACTTTCTCTACCTAGATTCAGTCCTTCTAGACTTCATTCATAATACTAGCTTCCGAGAGGATGTGCCTAACCCACCATGAGGTAATAATGGCCAAATCTTTGTTTTAAGGTTTTGCGACTTAGTAACTTTGATTTTCCTCTTCCCTAAGACTGTCCAAGGGCCTTATTGCCTGCATCACGACTCCAAATGCTGAGCCTGATCCTTGGTGGGCTGCCTGCATTCATTTTATATGTGTGTCTTGTATGTATACAACAGAATCTCTGCATTGGTCGCGGCACCCTTTATACCCGCTGTCTAGGATGGTTTCCCTGGAAATCAACCTGAAAAGAGGATTTGTATGCAAGTGATTTACCGAATGTTCTGTAATATATAGAATCCAGTGAAGGTATAGGGAAACAGGATAGGGCAGGGCCAGAAGCTGGTCATTGGGTTTAGTTGAAATCCAACCTCAGTCTTATCACACAGGACATATGTAGCATGGATGGCTTGACAACGTGGTCTCACCTTAAGAATGGGAGACTTCTCTTCAGACTCCTATACTTGTCAGTTGTTGACTGTAGGCTGACCCTTGGTAGAGGGAAAAAAATCACCCAGGCATTTCTCTGTTGGTAGCACTACAACGGCTTAGTTACAAGGACAGTGCTCAGGAGACCTTATCAACCAGCAGCTTGGGTCTATTGCACTGCCCAGCAAAAGGGATCCAGGCAGTGTATACTTCCATTATACCCACTGATTAAACTCCTACTGACCCTTCAAGACCCAAACAGATCCCACCTTGGAGACATTTTCCCCAGATTAGGAAGCTTCTTTCTGAATTAATGATGTTATCAATCTCTTGTTTCTTGGTGTCTCATTATAGAGTTGATGAAGACCTACTTTCCATCACCACAGATTGGCTTAATGTCTGGTTCCCTGCTAGACTAATGAATTTCTTGAGGGCACAGCAAGTTTTAATTCACTTTTAAATAGCTACTCCCCAGACCCCAGGCTGTCCTTGCGTAGCTGTTCAGGAAAGGGCCTTTGAATTGAAATGAGCTACAACATCCTTGTGGGCCATCTGATGCTTTGCTCCTAGAGGCCCCTCTCTTGGAGCCTCTTCTAGAATGCTGCTCAGCCTGTTTCTCTTTCCTCCCCAGAATCCCACCAGCACTGAGATTTTACAGTGGACTCTCTAGGTACTCTTTGTGGTTCTGTCACTGACTTCCATCCATCCCATAGCATGGGCCTACCCTACATCATCTCCCTAGTCAGCTTGGGCAGATGGCCTGCTGTAGTATGCCACGTCCATGATCTGGGCCCTAGTATCTGAGCAAGTATCACATTTTTTTATGATGGTCTGGCTCCTCTCAGAATCTGACAAATTTTGACTATATTAGTGAACGCCATGACCTACCAGCGTGACTATGAAAATTGTTTTCAGGAAAACTTGAAAATGATCAGTAGACTTAGAATCATTTTAGGGACTGATAAGGGTGAGCACTTCCTAGTTTAGACGGGAACTCGACTCTGAATGTTGCAGTTACAGTCCACTAACCAAATGGAAATTTTCATTCACTTATTTATGTACTCAATACAACCTCATTTCTTCTGTTAAATGTACCAAGTGCTTGGTCAAGGCAACATGAATAAGATTTGACCCTTTGCATAATTATAAAAAGAATTTATAATTAAGGGGAGGAGATGGACTTGACAGATATGTACCCAACTCATGCTCATCAAAGAAATATTGGGATCTATACCACAAGAAGGGAAGTGTGTAGCAGTTTAGAATCTAATTTCTAGGGGTGGGAAGTCAGTGGTAGAGTGTGTACTCTTTATATGTGAGGCCCAAGTTCAGTCTCAGCACCCACAACAGCAACTTCAACAACATCAACAATCAGACACTTGAAGTTAGAGAGGCATGAGCCAAATTGCCGTTACGTTATTTATCAGTTGTGAAATTTTGGACAAGTAATTATCTCAGTTTTAACTTTTTAATCTAGTAGATGGAAGTAGTACATACCTAACAGTGTTGTGAGCATTCCATAAGAGACTCTTCATAAAATACAACTTGATGAATGTTAACAGTTGTGATGAATGTGACTGACAGTCAACAGGCCAGTTCTTACACAGAGAAGGAGCAATTCCTGGTGTAGTGGCATGTGAGTGGGGCTTTGAATTTTCACATCTAGTGCATGGAAACAGACTAAAAACAAATGGACAAAAAATTGCATGCTTTATGAAGGAAATAGAAAAAGGTGTGATGTACCTGGAATGTACTGATCAATGCTGGTTAAGTTTCAGTTCCTACAGTTCTGATGGAGTTGGGGTTGGAGAGATGGCTCAGCAGTCAAGAGTGCATGCTTCTCTTACAGAGGATCCAAAGTTCATTCCCAGCACCCATTGCAGGCAGCACAGCTCATAACTACCAATTGCACTCCAGCTCCAGGAGATCCGGTGCCCTCTTCTGACCTTTGAAGGCACTTGAACACACATGGCATATGCTCATGCAAACACATATGTATACATAAATAAAAATAAAGTATTAAAAAACAGAAACATATGCAAGGTGAATGCTAAAAATGTTGAGTGATTAAAAAAAGAATTCCTGAATTTTTTTGGTTCATAGAACTTGGAATGCACATGCACTTATTTGTGTGTTAATAGTCATTCATCTTAAGGAGTTCCAGTGGACATTGGGTTCAGGCGTGTCTTGTATCAAAACAATTACAAGTATAGTGAATTCATCCTTGAACAGGTTTAGAGATCACCACCCTAAAGAAAAACTATTGCTTCTATAGCCTCTTTTTAAAAGCTATATTTTATTTTTTAAATTATGTGATGTGTATGTGTCTGTATATGGTGCATGTGTGCGCGTGTGCGTGTGCGTGTGTGTGTGTGTGTGTGTGTGTGTGTGTGCAAGTGCATGCATGCACATTTGTGCCTGTGAGTACAGGTGCCTGTGGATGCTCAGGGAGGAAGTTGGACCCTTTGGAGCTGGTTGGGAGCTGCCCAGCATGGATGCTAAAAACTAAATTTGGGTATTCTAAGTGGTACATGATCTTTACCTCTAAGGCATTTCTTTTGAGATGGTTCTATATGAAGATGGTATTATGTTTGAGGTTGAAGATTTGCCCAATTGAAAATATCTGTGATGCTGGGAACATTCTCTGAAACATACAGAGGACTAGAAAGCTAAATTTTCTATGTTTTAAAAATCTTAATTATTTTAAATTAAAGTAGTCCAGGTCACCCAGGGACACCATATTGTATAGTATAACAATCTAGTAAGAACTTGAGATCTTCACATAAAAATGTGCAGAGGTGAAACATTGAACTCAGATCCTTGCATTCAGTGATTGAAGGAGGGGTTTTCTAAGGAAACCTCTAGTTGGTTCTGAAAGTGGAGACCTATAAAACTACCTGTTTATTTTGCTCAATATTGTTTTAGTGGATGTTCACATCAACTAAGACAAAAGAAAGCTGTGCCCCAATGGAGTTCTTTGCAAATTATATGTTGATGTTAGAGCCTGTACTGCCTATTTTATGTCAAGTAGACAAAAGCTAGAGTCATAAGAGAGGAAGGAACCTCATTGGAAAAATGCCTTTGTAAGATGAGGCTACAGGCAAGCATGTAGGATATCTTCTTAATTAGAGATTGATGCTGGAGGGACCAGCCCATTATGGTGGCGCCATGCTGGTGGTCCTGTGTTCTATAAGAAAGTAGGCTGAGCAAGCCATGAGGAGCAAGCCAGTGAGCTGCACCCCTCTACGGCCTTTGCATCAGCTTCTGCTTCCAGACTCCTGCCCTGCTTGAGTTCCTGTCCTGACTCTCCTCCACGATGAACAGTGTGGAATCATAAGCCAGCTAAACCCTTGTAGTTTCAGGTCATGGTATTTCACCCCAGCAATAGTAACCCTAACTAAGACAGAGCCACAGGAAACATTTGTCATTACCAGGCTCTATTAATAAACCAGAGACCCCAAGCCAATGTGTGTTCATGCTCTCTTGCTCTTTCTTTGAATCTAGGATTCGCTTGCTACGTAATGCACAAGAGTTAGTTTTCTTCCTAGTCTCATATTTTAAACCGTGGGGAAGAAAACAAGCCTTCTAGTCTTTATTGTGTGTGGAGGGCTAATGACAAGAGCCCCACTCTGTGTCTTGTTTTCTGGCTTGCAGCCAGCACATTTGCCTTATGGAATGGTTGTCTTCAAGCCATCAAAGATGAGCGTTCGCCAGGGAGAGGACAGCATAAAGAAACACAGACTTCATCAAGCACTCCGATTCAGCAAGATTCCATTTGAACTGAATCAGGGCCAGGGGTAGGGCATGCTGTGGAGTGTCTGCGTGGAAGCTGACATTTTAATGATTTGATTAGTTTAGGAAGAATATTTTTATGGCTTGTGTCATCAATTACATGAAGTATTAAGTGAAGTTGTTACATTATGATGAACTCCCCTTACTTACCTCTCCTGAGTACTTGCGCTGAGATTACAGCCCAAGACCCTGTGGGTAATCTCATGCAATCCTCTTAAAGAAACACTGTTTAATGACTAAAGCTGTTAATCAAGTTAAATACATGCAGCCTCCCTGGGGGGGAAAATGCCAACCAAGCAAAAATCTACAAAAGGTTTTTGAGTGAGCTAAGCAGGGTGCTTGGTTGTGTTTGGGTGCTAGACAAATGGGATTGGATTGGAGGGAGGGAGTATGTGAGGTAGTAGTCAAAGAACTACAAGGATGGCATTAATGATAACCTGGTAGTTGGGGAGCGTGTGCTGCTCCTGACTATACATAGAAGATGGCCAACTCACAGTGGCTTAAACTATAGGGAAATGAGGATGTGGATGGTCCAATGTGATTTGTCCTGCGTTAGCTTTTGTTTATAATCAGCAGCCTGGTGGTCTTAGGGTACCAGGGCTTTGTCCTCTTGGTTTTCTCTGATTATTTTGAAGTGATATCTGATTTGTAAAAATGGCAGCTACACCCAGACTTTGCGACCAGTGTCAGTTTTTGTGACTCGTGAGATGCCGTCCATGAGAAAGATCCTACATAGGTTTATGAATGTGTTAGATAGTGGGATCTGGAGGTTTTGGAGCCATACACTGTCTGGGATACTAAGAACAGGCTCAGGCCTAACAATCCAGAGGTAGGGAGTGAACCTCTGCTGCCAAGGTTTTATTTATGGAAGAAAGTGAGTGTATAGGTTACTTCCTCCTACTCATGCCCCCTTTTGTTTCCTTTACGGAGTTTTCAGCGGAGATATGTTGCCAAGTCAGACCACTGTTTGATTTGAAAAAAAATATAGAATTAGTGCAGTTTTCAAAAGGTAGAGAGAGGCCTTTTGGCGTGATAGACTCAATTGAAAGGAAAAATATCCACAGTGCGTTTCACTAAGGCAGCTTTCTTCATTCAGCCCCCCTTGGCCATGAGTTCCTCCTGTGGGAACCAGGCTGGGAAGTATTGAGCACAGCACCACACCGTACAGTTTAGCTATCGTTAATAGGGTCCATGCTTCTAATATGTGTGGTACAGCACACTGACATCTTGGCTTGTCTGTGGACCCGGCATCTTCATTAAGAGACATTGTAGAGGTGCTGATCCCCTCCGAAAAATAAGAAACCTGTGATTTAGAGATACACTTATTTGTGTTAGCACATTAAAGTTGAGATTGGATGCCACAAAAGTACTTTCTGAAGAAAGTAGGGTTGGGTTTGAGGGATGGAAGAACATGTGGGTGTATTTGTGGAAGGTGTGTGTGTGTGTGTGTGTGTGTGTGTGTGTGTGTGTGTATAGCTGTAGACGTGACAGTGTTGCCTCTTAACCTGCTGTGTTGTTTTGGGGATCTCAGCGTGGGTGGAAGGCCTCTTTAGCCCTCTGCATGCAGTTCTCACCTTACCCAAGGAAATATGCAAGGCCTTACTTGGAGATAATGCGATTGGGATAGAGAAAGCTGGGAAAGTTTAGTAAGCAACCGGGTGATTTTCAGGCCCCAGTGTATTTCAGTAACCAAACTCCCTCACCTTGCTTGTCCTCTTCTGCTGTGCGCTGCTCACTCCCAGTGATGCTCTGAGACAGAAGCCGGGTGGATTCAGCAGTGCAGAAAGGACTGGAATGGGCTGAGACTCCCAGCCAAGTCCTCAACTTGTCTATATCCTGCACACCATGTTCTTGGGGTGAGGAAAGAGGATTCTGTACTTTAAAATAAACAAAAGGACAAAAGACACCACAGTGCTAGGGTGGGTCACCAGGTATATTGTGGAAAAAGTCAGAGGAATAGCGCTTTCCCTGGTTCTTTGAGCAACTGACTGGCTGCCTGGGAACTTGACGTGCTCTACACCCAGAACCAAAAGATAGGACCCCTTTAATTATACGAGGAAGCAAATAAGGTCATCCAGATAAGAAACAAGGGGCATGGGGCATGGCAGGTCATTAGAGAGCCTTTTGCCAGTGGGCACTGCCCCCATTCACCTAGAGCTTCATGCGAAATCATCTCATAGTCTAAAATCATCTCATAGTCTAATGAACCCTGGGGGCCTTTTGTAACACCCAGGAAGCTCACCAGGTTCTGTCTGCCTCTGTACTCTCCTCTTACAGACTCTCCAATTCCTTCCCACTCCCATCACTCAACTTCTGGGTCTCAACTCAGTGTATTCATGGAGACAATCAACAGTGTCTTCTTTCCTTGAAGACCTCCGATTCCAAACACCATTGTGAAAGAGAGAAGCCCAGTGCTCAGTGAGCACCCACTGATAGTATTTCTGCTGCGTATGTGGGACAGGGCAGCCGGGAAGAATTCTGAAAGCTTGTGTGTGTGCCCCAGGCTGAACAGTTGCCAGATACTATAACTGCCTTTACAAGCTGAAGCAGGCGCGGGCTCTTGCACATGAAAGTAGGAATTCACGTTGACTGAGAGATGGAGACAGAGGTTTGGCTAGTGGAAATGTAGAAAGGATTCCCAGAGCACGGACCTAGAAGGGAGGGACCAATTCCCTCTCTGTGACTAGTGAAGCTTTGTGCTGAGCAGGGCCAGGAGACATATCCCCACCAGATCCCTGCCAACCAAGAGGAGTGTGATGGAACACACTAAGAATGCAGAGGTAGGAGGTTTGGATAGAGGGCAAATTTGTGGCTATTTCCATGCTCCCTAGACCTTGTTCTTCCCCTCATTCTTCCATGTAACAAGTGTTTTTGGTTGTGAGTGTGTCAGACCTGAGACACACTGGCCAGAGCAGGTAGCAAGACCACGAGAGTCCTGTTAATCCTGGGCTGACATTCTAGCAGAGAATAAGAAAGTTAGCCAACATATAGATTAAAATATGGGCGAGTAACAATGTACAGCAGAGAATTAAAATTGGTTTATGTTATGCCAGGGATCAACTGGATTTACGAAGACCAGGAGATCCCTTTAGAGGGGACTTTTGAGGTAGAAAGAAAGTATAGAGTGGACACATTATAAAGGCTGAGAAAAAAATCCCTTGTTATCATCAGTCTAAAGACCCTGAAGTGGACAAGAGCTTGGCGTATGCAGGGAGCAGCAAACAGGCCAGCCTGAAGGGAGTTGGTAGGGAAACGAAAGAGCATTGAAAAGGTTCGGATTGCATTCTAACTGGGTGTCTTTGAGCACATGGCTCTATCTCTCTGTGCCTTTGTTGGCACTTAGGGCTTCACACTAGATTTTGGTTGTTCATGAATGCTAGTCGAAATCATCCTTCACTTTTCATTTTGATGGTGATGTTAACAACAGTCACAATGTGCTTTCTGAGGCACCTTGATATTGTAAAGCTGTGGATGTCTTGACCTCGTATGTGGCATTACAATTGGTCTGTGCCCAAAGGAAGGTTCTAGGAGTGGGGATGATTGTCATGGTTGAATAGGAAAAGGGAACAGGAAGTGAGTCATCTGCACCACCTTCAAGAACCCAAGCTAGGTGCTCAGAATCACATTGATGCTGGGAGTAGACGCCCAGGGTTCCCCACCAGGCTTGACACATTTGGGGAAGGTAATTTTAGCATTGGTAGGCTGCAGGCCTCGCGGCTTTTGCCCTCAGCCTCAGTAGTAACTAGAGTGGATGCCATTCAAGCAGCTTTTAGTGTCTTAAAACTAGTCTTATCGTGAGGCAAACAAAACACCTTCTCTGATTTTCCAAGTACATCAGTGAAATCTGCCAATAGGGATTGTTCCCTGGCCAGTGCCTGGTTAAGTGGAGGGCTGATTATCCGGAACCTGCCGACAAGGCTCTGAAACCACTAACTTTCCTGTCCAGCATGCTTCTTCTAGAGACAGACATTCTGGGTGTTGATGCACCAAAGACTCCATTTTCCTGTTCTGAAACTCAATACGGATCTCTGAGTTTTAGTAAAACTCATGATCCCCAAATCACAGTAATTCCAGTTTCTTTTTAAAAACACTTTTTGTATGAGTGCATAGTGAATGGCAATGTGGTAAAAATAAATGTGTTCACTTATTGTCCATAAGGGCAGTTGCTTCTTTCAGATGGTCTTTAATTATTTTAAGTTTGAGAGTCACAGCTTGGTTGACTAAGTCTTTCAAGTGATCAAAAATCTAGGTCCCAGAGAGTGGATGCCAAGAAGCTTTGAAATTCTGCCCTTAGCTGTAATGGGAGCCCAAGGAGTGAATTCGGTCAGTGCCATGACATCCCTAGCAAGGATAAGCCCTGAAGGGCATATTGGATGGTGATTTGGAGTGATAAAGAATGAGATGTTGTAGCTTGCAACTATATCACCTGGGTGTGTCTGACCTAGGGCAGCCTGGGAAGTGTATTGTTGGAAATGGGTTCAGCCTGCTTTCTTTGGGTCTCTGCAAGACTGATAACCTTGAGAAAACAAGCATATCAGTATTTAGTTAATGACCACCTCTCTGCCCTTTGTTCTTTACCGTTCCATTCTTGCCATGTATGAGCTGTCTCTCTCTCTCTCTCTCTCTCTCTCTCTCTCTCTCTCTCTCTCTCTCTCTCTCTCATATATATATATGTACATATATCACATACACATACATATATTTATCAGGATAACTTATAATTTATAAAGATTTATGAATTCCTGATTGCTCGGCCTACCTTGTATCTAATCCTGTCTTGTGGAGAGTTGGGAGTGCAGGGGAATATGCAGGAAATGTATCCAATTATCAGTCCCTCTGCCTGTCGAAGAGGACTCTGTTAACTTGTCATGTTGCATATATAAATATAGAACTATATATTTAAAACTTGATAGACACTCTGCAATCACATTCGCTCTCCCCCTCCCAAATCCCTGTAGCCCCAATCCATACTTAGAAGCAGTTTTGAGGGTTGACCATGCACAAATATTTAGAGATAAGTCTAGAGAATGAAGAACGCTATATGATCTTTGACATCTTGGTTGTATGTGTAATTATCCTATTTTTTAATACAAGGATGAAAGAATGAATTTGCGTTCAGTTACCCAGATTTCATAGCCTGGGGAAGAAATGATGACTGTCAGTCATTATCCTCACCACCGCCACCATTTCCCTTCATACCTCCTCCTTTCTCCCCAGCGTGAGCATCTCAAGAAAGATGTTAACTGGCTTCTCTTCTGGGAGTGACAGTGAATGACAGATAGTCTTGCACTTCTTGATCAGTGACAAGCTCATCCATGTGGCCTCCTCTCCCACTCAGCTACCAACACATAGATAGATAGAAACCCATATTGAGACAAACCCCCATATATAGACAGATACCCATCTTGGACAGAGTGTTAATATGGCTGTATAATCTACAGTTGATCATTCCTGGGATGATCTTCATTTTTGACACACTACTTCTATCTTATTCCCTCTGACCTTAGTGGGAACAGAAATGTGTAAATTGGTATGATGACTTACTAGAAAGAGCTGCTTGTAACACTGTGAGCTTTTGAAAGATGGCATTATTTATCGTCAGTTCACTCATTCACAAGACGTTGAACTCAAACTCTTTCAGTTAGTCCGGGAGGAAGACGAGAGTTGAATGATATTTGTTGTTGATTATGGTGTCTCTGTGCCTGTCACATTATGGAGTCAAGTTGGTGGAGCCTGTGCATAGAGTGGCTGGAAGAAGCACTCTTGTGATGTGACACTTGGGTTATTTAGCTAACTACCTGTAGGTGGTCTCTTTGAGCTAGTGTCTTGTATCTCTACTATGCCTCTGTTTCTTGACCTGCCTCATAGTTCTTTCCTCTCTTCTGTATCAGAGTCACAACTTGGTCAGGCTGTTCCCACTGACCGATTGACTACTTCGTGCATCCTCAACCCTGCTATGCGCCGTTGTGTGGGAACTCACTTCTGTCCAGCAGCCTATGTGATATATGTCTCTCCGATCACCCGCACTAAAGAAAGGAAGGATCAAAAAGATTGAGATATACTTTCAAGCACCATTTGGAGTGCTATTTGACCAACCAGGAATTCAAGTCTTTGCATTTCCTCTTGGCCTTGGCTTTTTAATGTTCATTTAATGGGTGTGTAGTTCAAGGTCATTGGGCTGCCCTTCCCCATTTTCATCTTGGTTATAAATGGTCGCTGTATAAGGAGACAGTCTTACCTTTCTTATTTTCTTCCTTGAAAATAAGAATGTTCCACTCTATAATTCACTGCGTTGATTTTTTTTTTTAACTATTGATTGATGTGTCAAGAAACTCTGTGGGCTCTGAATACATGTGTCTTCACTCATTTTTCAATGACAGCCAGAGCCCCAGCCTGTGGTTCTCACATGTTTCAGGGTTATCAGTTAGGAAGGCAGAGATGTGCTCTTACTGGTTTCTGGTGGGTGTGAGAGCTGCACCCTTTGTGGTTGAGATTCTTGGCTTCCCTTGATTGTGTGTCCCCCGCCCCCCCAAATGTAAATGTTATCATCTCCATTTGTAATTCCCACTTCATGTTTTTCCGGAGAAATTTTTTCCCTTCTTCAGTCTAACGAAAAAGACTTGAAAAAGCAAAACCAGAAGAATTTGAGAAAGTTTGAGGTTAAGTAATCAAAAGCTGAGAAAGTTGTAAGCTTTCTGCCTATGAGATATAATTTATTGTTTTATTGGCCTTTTATTTTCTTTGCTTGCATGCAAGCATTCAACCAAATAGTTACAACACAGCAGACACCCTGGTAAGTGCTGACTTACAGCAGTGAGCTGATGGATGACCTGCCCTGCTTCCTCAAGCTTACCAAACAGAACTGAAAGTCCTGGAAAGAGCCGCCGCCTTTGGCTGTGCCCTCTCTGCCAGGAACTACCTGTTCATTCAGGGGTGAGTCACCCCAGTGTCCAGGTTCTTCACCTTCAAATTGAGGCCATTGGCCTAGATGTTCTCTAAGGATTCCAAAGTTCTAAGATATTCTGATAAGGGATGAGCCTGTCATTCAGAGATTAGCGCCGCATTCACAATAGGCCCATTTTGCTGGGAGGAAGCTGCCTCTCACCTCCAGGCTATTCTGGACCAGGCAACTTTTCACTCTAAACTTCTCATTGACCCACAGTCTGTAACATGAAAGGGAAGCTTTCACAAGCTAGAGAAACTGGAGATTTGCAGGCGTCAGCCTAATTGCAGGACTGACTGTATAATTTACCAGGTCTAGCACAACATTTTTAAGCATTTCAAGAAATAGTAGATGAAGTATAGGGCCTTCTAAGAGTCTAAAGGGCCACATGGCCATGCAGTCAGCCCTACCTGTCAATATATCTGATGTAAAATGTGAAGATCTTTCATTTTTGTGAGTAGATCCACTAGCAAATGACTCTCCCACAATGTTAGTGTTGGTTGGTTGGTTGGTTGGTTGGTTGGGTTTTGCTATTGTTTTTACTAACAGTATTCATCTGCCCAGTTTTTACTGAGAGTGAAAAGCCCTGAGACTCACGTTTTTGTAGTCTTGCTCACTTTCAGTTGGAAAACAGGTGTGGGGTATTTCCTGAATGCAGTGGACATGACATACCTTTGTCATAAGGAGACTTTTGATTTTTTTTTTCCCATAGAGATTAGTCTTCTCCTCCCCTCCCCTGGGAAAAATGATTTTTTATTTTTTATTGTTATTAAGAGATTTTCTATTCATTTTACATACCAACCACAGATTCCCCTCTCCTCCCTCCTTCTGCCTCCCATACCCACCTCCTCCAAGGCAAGGTCTTCCATGGGGAGTCAGCAGAGTCTGCATGAACTATGGACCAATAGCTGAAGAGCCCCCATGGTACTGGACTGGGCCCTCTGGATAGGCGAGACAGTTGTTTAGCTTGAACTGTTTAGGGGGCCCCCCAGGCAGACAGTGGGATCAGGACCTGTCCCTGGTACATGAGCCTGCTTTTTGGAGCCCAGTGCCTATGGTGGGACACTTTGCTCAGCCTCAGTGCAGGGAGGAGGGGCTTGGACCTGCCTCAACTGATTTTTTTTAAATACATCTTAGTGAAACCCAAGTAACATTTAATAAGATATTCATGGAAACCAGGATGGGCCACTGGTGGAGGTGTCTCTAAATAGAACTGGGCCATGCAGCGTAAGAAGGAAGCTCTTAAGGAAATGGATTTTCAAAAATCCACTTTGGTATGACATAAGTAATCATTTTTTGTTCCTGGTTGGAAGTTCAGGAAAGATAACGAGCTGGGGCAGACCTAAGCAGCTCAGTGAGCAGAGGTATGGGGTGTTTGTTATTCCGAGTGATATTTTAAATAAATTGTTTTCTTATATAGGGCCAGGTTATTATTGTGCACATCCCACATGGCAGAGAACCTGGAGAGGGCATGTCGAAGGAGTTATAAATCGCACATGCAGTGGCTGGACTTTTGAGCATTAGTGAAGCCTCTGAGGAAAGATTGATGGAATATGTTCTGACATTTGAGTCTTTAGTTGCTAGATTTCTTCTAGAAATTTTGGCAGCTCTGTTAACCCAGAGACAGCAGTGGTGCAGTTATTTTCAATAACATGGACTCTCCAGGAAAATTTAGAAATCCATTTAAGTAGAAGGTAAATAAAGATGTTTATAGGCAAAGTCTTTTCTATAGCTGTTTTGCTGTGTATGTCTTCCAAATCCACAGAGCTGAATCATCCACTACCTTGCCTTACTGGGTACTTTTGTTCTTATACTGTATTCTGGATTCATCAATCCTTTCCTATAGTCAGTTGTCTAGGAGCAATTTATTGTTTTTATTTCTAGATGCATGTACATCCTTTGCATTTTCTCTGATTTTGGTAGTTAATGCTCTGTTTGTGTGTGTGTGTGTGTGTGTGTGTGTGTGTGTGTGTGTGTGTGTGTTTACTTCTTGGGTACCACCATCACATTCCTGCATCAGTTGACACTCCCTCCTTAATGATGCAGTCTAAATGATGAATTAGTTTAGAATGGAAGTAGGAAGAACGTGTATGAGAAGCAGACAACTGGGTGGACGTGGAGGAGCCCGCCCTGCCTTGTGTTTTACCTGGCATGTCTTGATAGGAAGTCCTCTGGGATCCGATCCCTAGCTCACAGGGTATAAAGCAGTGGTCAGTGTAAATCTACTTCAGGAGCCAGTGAAACTTTCTAAAATTTGGAATACAAAGAAAGAAAAGGAAAAGAAAGAAGAGAAATAGTAAGACCCACTTCTTGATGATGTAGAGCATAAGGTGAAAGTCGCTATGGCCATTGTGTTTGGGATTGTACTCCAATAAAGACTTGATGATGTTGAAGATCACAGTTCCTCCTCTGAGTACAGGGTTACCCAGACTGAATAGAGATGGATGAGCTGGCAGCCCTACTGATGTTTCAGTCTTTTCCTTGGGCTTAATTCAGACCATTGGGTCTTTTTTGACTTTGAATAAAAAGCTAAAATGGAAAACATGTGAAATAGCTCTCTCAAGATATGAGGGATGAAAATAGTTTGTGTAAGTCATAGCTCTTTCAGATGTATGCTCATAACCTTGGGATCATGTGTGTAGATTCCAGAACTGGAAAAGTACTATAGATTCTGAGAGATTAGCACACCCTTTCCCTGCAGGCCCTGTGAGAACAAGAGAATTTTCTTCACATACTTCTGCTTCAGCACTGGAGTATGGTGCCAACTCTTTCTACTAACTCTGATGTATTTTATTGTTCTTATGCACCCCACTTGTTATACATTAGTACTTTCAACAATTATGTACTGAGGACCATACTAAGTGCTGTGGAAATATTGATGTATATGTCAGTCACTGTTCCTATTCTCTCTTACCCAAGCCAGCTGTCATGTGAGGAAAGTCACAGAACATACCATGGGTGAAGGGAAATGGCATTGTATTCACGAAAGGGCTTAAACAGCATTCCTGTTTCTAGGTTAGAGATGCCCACAGTGGCATTGTTATGCCCTTAACCTAATCAGAAAGACTAGGCGATTACATCTCTCTATTGGGAGATGATTGTTGTTGTTTTCTCTGACCATGGAAAACATGTCTGCAAGTTAATAATTAAAACCATTTTAGGCCGGGCGGTGGTGGCGCACGCCTTTAATCCCAGCACTCGGAGGCAGAGCCAGGCGGATCTCTGTGAGTTCGAGGCCAGCCTGGGCTACCAAGTGAGTCCCAGGAAAGGCGCAAAGCTACACAGAGAAACCCTATCTCGAAAAACCAAAAAAACAAAAACAAAAACCATTTTAGAGTTAAAATGGACAGAATAAGTGCTTAGGGATTTTAGTGTGTCAAGAAAATGAGTTGGACTCCCCTTGCCCTGGAGAAGGTGGGAATGGGGGGTGGATTGGGGGAAGGGCGGGAGGAGGGAGAACAGGGGAATCCGTGGCTGATATGTAAAATTAAATTAATTATAAAATTTAAAAAATGTTCTAAATAAAGAAATTGAGATACTAGGAAAAAAATGAGTTGGGGGTTTGATGTAGTCTTTAGTGACAATAAAATGGAATATTTAAATATATATGAAATATATATATGTATGTATGTATGTGTGTGTATGTATCAGGAGCCACTTGAAATATACTCTCTTGACTCATATATAACACAAAATGGATTTTGAACTGGTATACCCCACTATGTAGAACAAAGAGGTTCTTATTTTACCAATGTTTAATAAAATTTGGGTTAGGTTTTATGTTTTCCCAGATGATAACTGGACCTTGGTCCCTTGGTCCCTTGACAGGTGGTTCTGGTGTAGAAAATACTACCCTTCTTGATTTCTTCTTTGGCCTCTAGTCGTAACTATTTTTCTCTGATGCATTCCATGTAACCAAGGAGGCCTTTGTGAGGTCAGTAGTATCCACGAGGCGTAGTAATTACTGGCAGCCACTGATTGCCTTTATGCTTTCGCAAAGATGTAACAGAAAGGTGTAAATAGATAATTTCCTTCTAGGTTCTGTTCTGTAGAGTGCTCCAAAGGGATTCCCACTCATTTAGCATTGTTCCTGCTGGCTTCTATAGCAGCCAGACCTAAAACCCCAGGGAACACCACTCAGGAGGGCAGCTGATGACATGAGATGCAAATCTCCTAATTGCATGTGAACTCAAGATCTGATCGGTCAGTTCCGGGTGCATTCTAATAACACTAGACCAGAGCACTACACAGAGTGAGTGAGCATTTAATAAATGGTTCACTAGGAAGACAGAGTCAGAGAAAGAGATGTTTATTCCCAAGTCAGGAAAGATTCAGGTGATGTTATATAAATCACATAATTCTGTTCTACTCTGATCTTGTTTCCCCTCCCCTCACCCCCCACTTCCCTCCTCTTTAGAGGAGGTCCCATATCCCTGGGTGACCTTGAGTGCAGTAAGTAGCCACAGATGACCTTAAGCACCTTCCTGATGCTTTCCCCCTCTGCCTCCCACAGGCTATAATTAGAGGCCTGTGCCACCATACCTGGTTTGTACATTGCTGGGGATCCAACCTGAACTGCACCTCCAGTCCTACTTAGTTATTCTCTAGAAATACTGACTGTGATTCGGTATAGTCTCCCTGGAACTTCTCTTCCTGCCATGTCCCAAGATGATGCAGTTCCTCCTAGACAGGCGGAGCTAGAGCCAGGACCCACCTCTTTTAAGCCTTAGTACTGGAGTCCTCTTTGGTACAAATAGATGACACATATATGCCACTGGATTTCCCTGTCCTTACATGACAGTGGTTGACTGATGGACTCAGGTCCCTGAGTCATGATACAGCTTGGGGATGACTTTAAATGCCTTGTTTTGTGCAGTTACTGTGGACTGGGTTGACCTTTACTCTAGACCATGAGAGGTCTTCCTTATAACCCCTGTTGTTGCTTAGATCACTTAGGGCGCTGAGGAGGTGGTTCCATGCTGTGCAAGTATGACGATTTAAATCCCACTCTCCAGCACTCACATGAAGTCACACACAGCTACATGGGTGTGACTATAACCTCAGTGTTCCTATGGCAAAATGAGACAGGAGAGTCCCCAGAAACCTGTAGCCTGGAGTAAGCAGAAGAAAACCAAGCAGAAGGTGAGGACCAACATGTGAGGTTGTCCTCTGAGAGCCACATCCATGCCCACACTCACATACAGGAACACAGGCAGGACGGGAATACATGCGTGCACATCATAGACACAGACACACAGACACAGACACACACACAGACACACAGACACACAGACACACACACACACACACACACACTTTCAAAAAATGGTCTCGGGAATCAAGACCCTTGTTTTCTCCTTCTTACCAGTCTTGAATCAGAATCGTGCCAAGTGATGAGGGTTAGTTTAGTCTGTCCCACACACTCCCTGTTGCATCTCCGAGATGAACTGCGTGCTCAGACTTATTGAGGCCTCTTTTTGTCTGATAAGTCCAGTGAGGACATTGCAGGAAAAGAGTAGAAACTTGACACTGGCTAAATTAACCAGAACAGGACACTTTTGAAGAACACTGCGTTGTCTACCACAAAGACCAGGATAGTTAAGGCTGGACCTGCTCCCGGAGTCTTGTTTAGGGACCCGTACGTACAATGGACGCTGGCTTGTCTACAACTGGCCCTGGAAATGCCATAACTGCTTGGCAAATGGAGGTTCTATTTCTGATTTATTTCTAACTGAGCAAGAGGATGAGAAGCTGCTCTGCTCTCATTTCATAGAGAAATACAGGCCATTCCACCCTTAGAGACTCTCACTGAACTGAATTCTCCTACAATAGGAAAGGGGAATGGTTATTAGGCAGCCTCGTGAATGACAGATATCCCTCCATAGTCATGCTTATGGAAGTTATTCTGGAAACACAATGATCTTCCTCTGGGTTCTTTTCACTTCTAACTTCTGATTGCTTCTTACTGTAGGATTAAGTACTTGAGAATTGATATTTTACCAAATAAATTGCTAGAGTGTTTTTTACATGAGACCTTAGGAGATAGAAGTAATTGTCATCTTCAGGTGAATGGAGTGGCCATCTTTTTTACTTTGGGAAGGAGATTCCAGGGACTTTGGGGAGTTGGAAACAGGAGTACTTAGGAAATGTTTGGTTCAAGTTGCCTATGAACACTTCAGGAAGATATTGGTCTTTCCCAAACTAATCGGATCCAAAAGGAATTGTCCTCTTGTTGGTAAGACCAATTGGCAAGTGAACATTTGCACTCCTTACAAGCATTTAAGTGAAAAGACAAAGCTAGGATATTTTGTAACTGGAGTAAAGAAAAGGAAAAGGGAGGGCAGGGACGGGAGGTGGGAGAGGGAGAGAGGAGAGGAGAGGAAGAGGAAGAGGAAGAAGAAGAAGAAGAAGAGAGAGAGAGAGAGAGAGAGGGGGCGGGAATAAAGCTAGATAATGTATCCTTTGAGAAGTTTGGATCCTTCTGTCGTGAATGTTTTCTAGGCAGATGAGGTTTTTTTTTTCGCCCCTTGAAGATGTGCAAACATTAAAATCAAGGATAATTGTTGTGTCTGTATGCTCTCAATTTTGCTTTCTCTGCTTTCATCTTCTCTTGCACCCTATAGGAATGTGATCACAGGCATTGAAATACACTTTGCATTTGTATAAATAATACCCAAGCTGTTTGGAGCAAAGGCTTCTCGCATTGTGTTCGGGGTTTGGAAATGGCATTTTCTACCAGAAGTCCACATTTGGTCTAGATAAGATAAACATAGCCCTTTATTCCTGTGGACATCAGAGTTTGCTCAGCACCTTTAGAGCTCTTCCTTCATTTGATCTCCACTCTAATCCCATCAAGTTGGAAGAACAGATGCTATTATTCTCATTTGGCCATTGCTTACAAGAAAGCCTCCAGATTAGAGGTTTCTGGGTAATGCTCATAATGATGTCCTCCAGTAAAATTGTTGCCGCTCCATCAAGTATGTGAACTGGTTGCTGTTTTCTCCCTTTGGTCAACAACAGGGTTCCCCTTTATGTGTCTCTTCAGGTCTGTCTCCAGAGAAGCCCTGTAAGACTTAATGAGGAGCTCTGTAAGGGGCGCTAGACTCCTCAGATAAAAGGAGCGCCTGCTGGTGTGTTTATTACCTGTGTCCTTGTTGTTAATGAAGCCCGGCAGAGGAGTTGCAGGTGTGGCTTTGCCCCAAGCCTTTCTTAGTCATCACTCCGAGGAAATTCATGCCCACCAGGCTGTTCCTTCAAGAGCTGTAATTGCATTTTTAAAGCCGAGAAAAGACAGCAAGAATCCATTTTTTTTTGATGGGAAATGCTGGAGGATGGCCTGAGATGGTCTGCTTCACAGATTTGAAATGCAGACTTGTTTCAAAGTTTCCCTAGTGCATGTTGGGACAGTGGAGTGTGTGTAGTGGGGGGCACTTGTCCATCAACATAGAGGAGGGGGCATTAGTGCAAGAGCCAGCTGGCAAGGCCCAGGGCTGTGCTCTGAAGGAAGCCCTGCTTTCTTTGGAAAGATGCTGTTTTCAGAGCAATAGGTCTGTGTTCTTCTCGCTTTGGTCACCCCTGTGATGGCATGCCCACCACTTCCCTAGGCATTTGGAAAGAGAATCCACCAAGAGACTAGACAGCATGTTGATTGTGTGAAGGTGTGCTATCAACTTACCAGCAGCGAATAATAAAAGCAGCGGTCCTTCCTCCTTCACAGGTGATTTTGCATAACAGTTATTTTCAGTGATGCTTTCTGTGTTAAAAGACAATTTTGCCCATGCTTAGGACATAATACATGGGTAAGAATGCACGGGAGACCAGAAATGAGGAGTGTGTTATTGGCAAATGGTCTGCTGTTGTAATTTCATTGCTGATGCTGATAAAACGCAGAAATAGAATCTCCTCCTCCCCATTCATTTGTTCCTGTTTTCCTTTCCACCCACGTGGCATCAACTGTCAAGATTATGAGTGATCTTGTGTCATACTAATCTAAAGGCAGTCAGAGCCAGGGGTGGTGGTTTACACCTATAACCTTAGCACTTGAGAGGCCAAGGAGAGGGGAGTGATGTGAGTTCGAGGGCAGCCTGGGCTATAATGTGAGATGCTGTCAACAAACAAACATTGCCCGAAAGAAAGCTCAGGGATAAAGACACGAGCTGCGCATGGCTAACTGTGCAAGCCCGACAGCTTGACTTCAATCCCTAGAAGACAATTAAAGGTGGAAAGAGAGAATGAACTTCTGGATGCTGGAGTTTAATCTCCAGAATGCACTTAAAAGGAGAAAGGCAAGAACTCCACAATGCTGTCCTCTGACCTCCACATGCCTGATGTGATATGCATGGCCTTCCCCAATTATGTGTGAGGATGCATCCCCACCCCCCACATAATAAATTTAATCTTACAAAAGAAATTAAAAAAAAAAAACTAAAAAGGTGAGAATTTAACTCTTCACAGGTACATATTAATGCTGTGTAAAATACTGTATTATCCAACCCACGAAGTAATGTGTAATTGAATTGCTTAATATCATTTGAAACGTGAATTTGGGAGAAGTATTAAGTAATTAGCTCTTAAAAGCTCATGCATCTTCTTAATTTTTACTCTGAGTAACTTGAAAGTGAAGAGAGGTTATGCTTTTTTTTTTTTTCTCTGTGAAGTTACATTCTTGTTTCTCCACAGCGGAAGTAAGAAATGTAGCCCCTCCCTGCCCTTCTTTTTAATTCTTAGGAATTTTAGATAGTTCACTTAGGGTAACAGGCCCATAGACATTGTTTTCATACTCTTCTCTGACCCTGTGCCTACCCCATCATGTTTATTCATGTGTGATTATTTATGTGTGATTATTCGCGTGTGAGTTATCAACCATTTGTGCTTTGGGAGGATGCTGCACATTGACCCGTGGTCCTCCACTCCAGATACGGTGAGTCTGGTTGTTGTGGTGACTACATCTAGCTGGCAGCTCAGCTGGGTGTCTTGGCTGGCTCCATTTTAGCTTCCACTCCAGTGGAGAACGTGGTTTCCTTCCAATATGGCTGCTAGGTCGGAGTCCTAAGGAGTGAATGCAGACATGCCAAGCCTCTTAGGGACTCCACTCCACACAGACAGAGTATTTTCTGCTGGTCAGAGCAAGTCCTGCAGCTGGCTGAGGTGGAGGAGAAGGGCTAGCCTTCACTTTGGAAAGAAGCAGCATGGTAAATATGTCCTGGGAAGGAAGCTATATTGCTGGAGACCATCTTTGGAGATACCCATTTCACCTATTTAGTGTGGGCATCCTATGACACTGGCCTGTGTTGATAAGTGAATATGGTCCATGGAATGCCTTTAGCAGAGGACCCATGGGACTCCTGGCACCATTTTGGGTTTAGGGCAAAAGCTTTTTGTTCAAAGGCTCCGCTGTGAAACTTTATGAAGTTAAGTCTTATTAGAATCCTACAAAGTGGCATTGCTGGGAAGAACAAAATACCCATTTCTGCCGGGCGTTGGTGGCGCACGCCTTTAATCCCAGCACTCGGGAGGCAGAGGCAGGCGGATCTCTGTGAGTTCGAGGCCAGCCTGGGCTACCAAGTGAGTTCCAGGAAAAGGCGCAAAGCTACACAGAGAAACCCTGTCTCGAAAAACCAAAAAAAAAAAAAAATACCCATTTCACAGTCTGTGCAATGGTGCCTTTGTTAGAGCATCTTGTTCTCTTTAGTAGTGTTACAGCTTTGAAGTTCAGAAAGAAGCTATTTAGCAGAGAGTAGTGCTGGCTAGGGGGACTTACATAGCATCCATCAGAAAGGTGTAGGGCTCAACACATTGCCATTTACTACGGCTGGATCCTGTTACTAATGCCTAACCCCCAACAATCCTGGCCAAGCCTTTGTGGCCACCTGTGTATCTCTAGAACCTAGTACCTAAACCATGTGAGATACTCAATAAATATTGTCATCTATTGACGGAGAGGATCTGATGACCGAATGACAGAAAGCGGGAAGCATAATTTCTGCATATGCAGCACTCTGTGATGAGTAGTGGTACACCATTTTGTTTTGCCGTGATAGAACGCCATAGCCTAGGCATCTTTCAGTAATAGAATTTTATTTGGCTCATGGTTTTAGAAGCCAAAGAGTTCAAGATCAACAAGCTACATTTTTGTCAGGGCCATTTATGGGAGAAGGCATCCTATGGCAAAAGGGAGCACAGATTGGAACTCAGAGTCTCCAATTCTCATGTAATTAGCATTAGTCCATTTATGAAGGTGGAATCCTAGCGACCTGACTACTTCCCATCAGGCCTGAACTCTCAACACCGTTGTATCAGGCATTAACTTTCTGGCACATGCGTTTTTGTTTTTGTTTTCTTTTGGGTGGAAGCACATTCAGATCATAGCAAATGCCTCTGGGGTAGAATGCCTCACTGCTTGTCCACATTTACCTTCATCCCCCGACCTCTTTATGTCAGAGTCCATCCAACCAAAGAGGGAAGAAACATCAGTGTTATGTGCATACCACAAGTTGGAAACATGCTAATTATCCCAGGGCTGGCCATAGCGTCCTACGTCAATAGCTTCCCCATTAGCTCAGTCAGATGAGTACTAGACAAGAAAATTTTGGGAAAGCATATGAACAATGAAATATTCAAGAAGCACCAGAAGGTTTTAGATTCTTCTCCAAGCACAGGGGTAAAGATGAGGAAAGGCTGTAGCTGACAGAGGCCACTTAGGAAAAGATTCTTGTGTGTGGTAGCTCATGAAACTCCCTTCATCCTTTGGTTTTTCTTCTTGTTTGATTACCAGTATTGCTGTTTTGGTAATGCTCACAGGGAGGGGATGGATTTTGATAGGCTCTCCTGAATTATTTGTGTTCCTTCTTATCCATTATATTTTCAAGTAGCTTTTCTTCAGTAGTAGCATTAAATTTTGAACAGAAGGATGAGTGCTTTGTTTAAGTGTTCACATCCAGCTTGAGTTTACTGTCCTTTTAAGATTCTTTGCCCTGATGTTTGGATTATGCATATATTGTCATTTCCAAAAGTCAGTGGCAGAGCGAGGACAGGTCTCCATTCTGAGAAGTGTACATCGCTTGAAGAAGGACTAGGCTTCTATAGGCTTCTTGAGTAGTGAGTACAACTCACTCTTTCTCCCTCCCTTCTTCCCTCCTTTCCTCCGTGTGTGTGTGTGTGTGTGTGTGTGTGTGTGTGTGTGTGAGTGTTACCGCAGACATGTATACCAGTGTCCATGAGACTGGCATTAGAATTATACTGACCTAAAAGTGCACTCTGGATTTTAATATTCCTCCAGCAAAAGAGAGGGGGAGCATTTGCAGCAGGGAATTATCAATCTCCTCAGCACCCAGGTGCCAGTGAAATGAAGCTTCCCTATTACCTGATCCCAGTCATTCACACAGGAGGATAACAGCCTTGTTAACATGGGGAACACTACTGTAATTTGTGTACAAATAACATGTGTATAGAGATACAGCATCATGCAGTCCCTACAAAAATAACATCTTCTCAAAGGGAAAAAACGGGAATTGTCAAAACTTAGCATTTTTTAAATCAAAGAAATCTACAAAATACAATGGTTTCCTGCTCCTAAAACTATAGAGAACTGGCTTTTGCCCATCAGCAGCATCTTCGTTTTATAGTTTGAACATTCAGCCCCAGCAGAAAGCTTTAGGCTCTCTCAAGCAGTGACTTCATATATCAGTTCTTTATTTAATTTTACAAAGATTTTTTTTGATACTTTCATATTTTTATAAAAATTAAAAGATTGAAATATTCTAAACTTTTAGCACTGGGAAATTGAAAATATGTTAAGTACATCTTAAGGGTAGAATACTGGGTATAAGTTGAAAAGAGTGGGGATAATTTAAATGCCTGGCTGTCTGTTTAGGTTGTAGAAGAAGGTTCATCATATATGGGAGGAAATAACCCTCAAGAATTACCTGTAAAATGATTCAGGTCAAATGTCAGTCCCAAAAGACAGCTAAAGTCCTTTCCAAACTTTTGGCTTTGAGGTACTGGGTGTTCTCTAACTGAGGGACACTTCCGCGCTGAAGGATGATGAATGGCCAAGCAATATAAGGAAACCGTGTTGAAGTAGTCTGAACTTCTCAGTAGAAGATCCTTTTACGTGTCTGCTAACTTCTAAGAAAAATCATGCATAGTTCCAAGATCAAGCAGTCATTTACACAGTATGCTACAAACCCCACATCTGGAAGAGAAATACAATGTGTTATATGTTTTGTGGGTCCTTGAATAGCATGTCCCCTCTCCCCCCACCCAGCTTTGGTATGGGCATTCTGTTGATATGGAAGAGCACCAGTATTAAAAGTTGCTGGCTAAGGTTCAAGTCATGACACGGGCAAATTGCCTCATCTTGCCTGTCATTGGTTTTGTTTAACCCTGGAGGCCCGGATTTCTCACTGGACAAAAATGAAATGAGTTATACATTCTTCCAATATTGTTGTAATGAGCAAATGAGATAATGGTTATGGAATTATTTGGTGAAATGTAATGTACTCAGCCTCTATTATTATGGAATGCTGTTGGAGTCAATCCAAGAAGTTATCCTTCCCACTGAGTGCTTCCCTCCCAGGGAGTGCAGCTGAGAGCAGCAGGCCACCAGAGTCTGTCTTTGCTGAAGGTGACATGAGTGGTATGAATCATGGAGCAGTTAACCAGGGAAGAGGCTAGAAGCTCCTTGACAGTCCCTGGAAAAGGTGTTAGGTAAAAGAAATCTTTGACTTTGATTTTATATGTGACAAATGGCCACAACAAAGGAATTCTTTATAGTGTGTAGGAGAGTTTGCCCTACAGTCTCTGAAATACTGACAGAGGTACATATGAGGGACCTGGCGGGGGGGGGGGGGGGGGGGGGTTAAGTAGGGGGGGTGGGCGTAGAAGAAGGGCAGGAAGACAGAGTATGAGAATGAAATAGGCCCCTTAATTATCATCATGCGTCAGGACCCAGAACTAGAGGTAAGCTCAGGCTTAAAACATTCTCTGTGTTTTGTTAGTTTTGATGTTAACATCTGGTGAGGGGTCAGACAAGCAAGGTGGGATCTAGGAACCGTAGACAGGCTGGGGGTACCTTGGTGCCTTATAGTAAGTACCTAGTGTTATGTCGCCAACTTTCCTACCTATAGTTGGTCTCAGTTCTGTGCTATAGTGTGTAGTTAGCCAGAATCTATCTCATAACTTCTACATGATGCCCAGGACTGTTAAGACAGTCATTGTTTTCCTGGTATTTTCCTAAATTCTGGGAGAACATTTTTTTCTTCAGATTGCTCTTGACTTGGGAACACTAAATTTCTAAGCCTTCTGGTGCTCATGTTGTATAATCATGGATGACTCATGTAAGGGTCAGGAGCCAGTCTAGCAAAGCAAAACCCATTCTCCCTTGCTGTTCCCTGCTGGCATCTGCGTACTGGCACCCCTAGAGTATTGTGTAAAACATAAAGCAGGAACATTCTGTCCCTAAATTACAAAGCATGCATCCTGGCCCCAATAGATCTTCCCTAAGCTCTTAGTTGTCTCTCCTATAAAGCGGACCCCTGAAGTTTATTCCTTCTGAATCTGATGCAGCTATGAAGATACTGTCTTAAATAAAATGAGAACTTGTGCATTGTAATGAATAAACCAAGGAAGAAAAGGATAAAGGGAAAAGTGAGTGTTCATATGTTCCTTCCCTGGGTCCTCAAATATAGAGTTTTGAAGAAGAAATTTCAGAAGTAAAAACTTGATGAAGTCATACTTAATGGTGGCCAGAATATGGCCCCCTTAGGTTTTTGAGTGGCATAGTAGTGTACTCGGCTGAGCTGGAGGGCAAGGCATTTGTAGGCAAGGGATAACAGTTTTGGTCTGTGTCCTTTTCTTCCTTCCTTGCAGTGTGGTTCCACTGTTGACCATCAAGTGGACTGCACTCTTCTCATATCTTGTCTTCAGTGGTCTTTGTTTCTTCGTGAATTTATACTGAGCCCCTTCCCCTTTCTTTTTTTATTCTCTTTCTTTATCTTGTTTTTCTGCCCCCTCCTTTTTTTTCTTATTTTGAATTTCTTGTAAGATATCCTAAAAATGATACCTTAGATGACTTAAGCTTTTCAGTCCTCTTTATCTCTGTGGTACAGCCCTCGCTTTAGCAATTGCTGGTAACCATCTTGTTGTTCGTACTAGAATTCAAATCCAAAGCCCCCGTACATGTCAGGCAAGTGCTCTCCCACAGAGTTATACATCAAGCCCAAATATGAGTGGTTTTAAAAACTAAAGTAATAGTATTAGCAGAGGCTCGGTGAGGTAGCACACAGCTTTAATCCCAGTACTCTGTAGGTAGAGCCAGGTGGATTTTTGTGAGTTTGAGGCTAGCCCTGGCTATATAGAGTGAGTTCCGGGTTATCCAGGGATACAAAATAAGAATTTGTCTCAAACCAAAGAAAACAAAAACTATTACCAAAATCAACGCATGCTCACTCTTTAGAAAGCATGAAGTGGCCTTGACTACTAGAGGAGGGTTTGATAGTGTGACATTAGAACAAAGTTTGCTACGACCAGCCCTTTTTGAAGTGAATGAGGAGAAAGAGCTCTGGGTGTCCCGAAACTTGGCACTTTTTGCTTTATCTAGAACAACAGAAGAATTGTCCGTTGCACAATTTCTGAAAAAATATAGACAAACAAATAAACAAACAAAAAAAGGAAATTAAAAATTTAGGCCACCAAAACAGTATTCCTCCTAAGGCCCAAAGAAGGTTCCCGATTGCCTGTTTATTTTTTTGTTTATTGTTTATATACTGCTGTTGTTTATAGAGGCAGTCTCACTGTGTAGCTTAGCTGATGTGGAACTCACTCCTGTCTAGTTGTCATAGACTAGTTGGCCTTGAACTTGTACCACTTCTCCTGCTTCAGCCACCAGAGTGGATTCCAGACTCGAGTCACAGACCTGTCCTAGCTCTTGGTTCTTGATTTGCACTTTGTTAGATAGGGTAGCTCTCTGAGTTTCAGTGGCTATGATGGCTGGTACAGATTTTTTTTTTCCCTTTTAGGACTTTGTGACAGCTATACTTAATTACTCCTTGGTTGTGGACTCGGCACAGGCCATTTGGACTGATAGATTTTCCTGCTTAGGTTCTCTTGGTGGGAGTCATCACTGTTTAGAGTTGCTGTTGTCTTCAGATGGTCAGTGGAGTGAGCATGCTCTCTAGCTATCCAGAGGACACCAAGAGGCAACTTCCTGTGCTGAAGGATGATTCGCGGTCCTCTAATCTATGATTCTTTTGTGCCATTAATTATACAGATGGGAAAGTTTAATAATGAAGTTACTGAGTAATAATTCCAAAGAATTACTGTGAGCCAGGCCCTGGGCTAAGCATGTACTTCTCAGTAGGCCAGTACCACAGTCAGACCCATGGAGAGCAAAGGTGGCCAAAGTGTTGCAGAGTGGGGTGATGACCAGGGTCCCTCAGCCAGAGAGAGTCTTGGCACCAGACACCATCCTTGGGTGGTTTGTTTCTGGTGTCCAAGGTCTTGGCCTTGGTCCATTTGGCATCTGTTGTTCTCACTGTCACCTGGCATCTGTAGACTTAGGCCTTGCAGGCTTATGTGTTCCATTCCATGTCCCAACAGCAGGGTTGTTTCTCAGCCACACAAAGAACACTAGTGAGCCATATTGACTTTTCTGGTTCAGGGTCTCATGGATACTGCCATGATTATCCAGAAAGATTCCTGAAGTTAGTTCTAAAACTCTGGCCCATTTTTATTTTTTAAGCTTTGGTGAATTTATCTGAACAATGGGGACAGTGACCCTTAGGTCAGGTGGTTGTGGCATTTAACTGGAGAGCCTAGGAAACGGAGGCAGGCCCACACATGATTGGTTCTCAGATTGATTTCTTCTGCCTTTGCCGTTCAACACTTCTTCCCTCTCTGTGCTCCTGAGTCTCACCCTTGCTGTCGCCGTCCACCCCTCGCTAAGCTGCATGGTTCCCAGGTGGTAGGAAAGCAGAGCGGATGTGCCTCCCTCGACCCTGAGCCTGCAGGGGCGTTTCTGGAGTTTTTGGTGCTGTGGTTGTGTGCTGTATCAGGGTGACCATCTTACCTGGAGTTCTGCAGAGGAAGGAGTGTCCTGGCCCGTAGACAAATGTGTCACCTTTTCGGTGAGTGCGCTGACCAGGGAAGGGTACTCTTGATCTGATTTACCTTTCTTCTGGTGGAGTGTGGCTTCCTTAGCAGGCCATTTTGACCTCCCCTGCCTTCCCTTCCGTGATCTAACTGGAGCTGTGAGCTGATGACTACTGTTCCACGTCCGCTTGAGACATTTTTACCTAAGGCACAGGCAAGCCCTTTTCCGGGACAGAAATGTTCAAAACATGCTAGGCCCACATCCTGGCCATCGTTACAGAATTGCTAGAGAAGTGACTTGACAGCTGGTGACAGTGAATGGTGACAGATAGATGGCACTCGCATATTGCATTCATGATTTTTTCCCAAATTATATTATTATTGTTGTTGATGATGATGATGATGATGATGATGTTTTTCAAGGCAGGGTTTCTCTGGGTAGCCTAGCTGGCCTTGAACTCAAGAGATCTACCTGGCTCTGCCTCCTGAATGCTGGGATTAAAGGTGTGTGCCACTCTTGCCAGGCTTTTTGCAATTTTTAATTAACCTAAACTTAAAAACAAAACGAATGATTGGCAGTGGTGGCACACGCCTTTAAACCCAGCCCTTGGAAGGCAGAGTCAGGTGGATCTCTGTGAGTTTGAGGACAGCCAGGGCTACACAGAAACCCTGTCTCGAAAAACAAATTTAAAAAAACCAACAACAACCAAAAGACTTGGAAACAAGTTTTTGTTTTAAGTACAGTTCACCGTCAGTTATATAACTCCAAGCCAGCCTCTCATCGTTTTAGCTTTTGGAAATAATTTTATACTTATAAAACATGAAAGAGACTGTCTAGAGAGTTCTCTTCTACCCTCCACCGAGCATCCCTAAAAGTCCCCTAAGGAAAAACCACAGTGTTTTCAAACTAAGAATTTACATTGTTGCAGTTCCCTTAGGTAAACCACTGACTTGGGTTCTGCCCTCCCCACCCCTTTCTGTTCTGAGTCCTAATCTGGGATTAATCAGACAATCCCGTTTGTCTCCTCAGTCTTCTATGTAAAGGGGCTCTTAAATCTAGTTACACTGGCACTGATTACCTGGTACCCCGTTTAGCCCTTTTCTTTGTGTTATAGTCATTGTTATCATATCATAGCTATTTTTTTCACTTAACATCCCATTACATGAAAATTTCAACACATGCCGTTGCTAGAGTTTCTCTATAGTAAATTTAAGAGGAGTCAGAGAGTGTCTTAAAACTCTTCTGTAAAACTTTCAGTTTTGCCGTCACACTGGAAATTAAACCCATTCATCTTAGCGAGCTCCCACAGTGACATGGCCTCAGTCTGCTCCCACCACCTTACCTCCGGCCATGTTATCATTTTCTAGTTTCTGTTGGCCAAGGTGGCCTTTCTCCCCCTTCCGGTCCAGGCTTTGTCCTAACTGCTGTCTCAGGGATGTTGCTCTTCTCTTTCTTTCTACCCATGTTACCCTCTGCCTAATTGCACTAGGCTCCTTCTGTGTTTCCGCTTTTGTTGGCCTCATCCAGCATTTTCTGGAGGCTCTGTGAGATCGGCCTTCTTTGACCATGTCTTCTGATATGGCACACTGCCATGCCATTCCCCACCATGATTGATTCTCTTGGCTACTTGCTTGTTGGTCTCTCTCCCTTGTTGGTGTCTTTCCCCACTAGAATATGACTCATCAGAATATCGACCTCACCCTGCTCATATTATATACCACCACTAAGGTCCCCCAGAATGGTGCCAGGCACCAGACACTGGAGCCAGGAGATGAAGTCCAGGATCAGGATGTCTATGATCTTGCATGGGTAGGCCATTGGCCCTTGGTCCAGAGAAATTGCAAAGTAGATGAACAGAAGCAGAAATAGGTGCAGTTTTGTGGAGTGATGCTGTTTTGTAGTGACACCACCCCCACCCCCACCCCCACCCCACATATACACACACACACACAGTTTGTTAACTACCTACCTTTTTCCAGACAGATGGTCCTTGGGGAAAGAGAACTGTCCTCACACTTTCTGGGGGCATTTGAGAAGCAACCTGCCCTGAGTCACCTATTCAACAAAAATTTATTGGAGGTCTTCTTGGTGGTTGCCATCATAATGGACTTTTTGTGAACACTGCCTGTTCTTTTTTATTCTGTTGGACTTGAATAGTGTAAGGGACAGATAGCAGGGGAAAAGACGAGTGTTTGAAAGCCATTTAAGTCATGTCAGCCCTGTCATTAGACCTGTGGTATGTCTGCTTCATGGAGAAATCTGTCCCCTCTTCTCTTAAGGATGTTACAATAGGACACCTCTTTTCCAAACTGTTGGAGTTGAATTAGATTCCTTAAGGATAATAAAATGTCATGGTTTAAACAGTTCCGTTACCTTTGACAGCTCTGTCATTAGTCCATTGTCACAGGAGTGGCAATTGAGGGGCTGTTGAAAAGACCTTCACCAGCAGATCAAAAGCCCGGAAGTGTTGAAAGTCTCTGGAGGATATGGCTGCCCAGCCGCAGCAAGGACAGGGGCTTCAGGCCCTGGAGACACTGATGTAGGGCTGGATGGCCTTGTTTTGTTTAAGTCATTTTTTTAATGTGGTTTACCTAGCCCTACCCATGATTTACAGAGGCTGAGGCAGATAAACCCGCAGCCAGGCCTAGGAAAGAACAAACATTCAAATGTGGCCACCTCCTCCAATAGAGGAAGTCACTGAGAACTATGCCAAGGCAGGCCATTCAGCTGCAGCAGGAATTAGCAAACTAGATGTTTCATTTATAGCTAATTAAATATCACTTGATTACTCCTGGCATGGTTATCTGTATAATCATGTTAGTCCATTTTGCAGATGACAGCTCAACACCGAAATTCAAAGTTATCAGGTCGCTCACATGCATGCATGTGTGCCTGTCTGTCTGTCTGTCTGTCCATCCTGAGTGGGTTGCCAGGGGTTTATCCTCACTTGACTTAATGACTCCTAGGACAGACAAGTAACTTCTATAAAGACTTGTTTGGGTTTTTCTATTTTAATTTTGTTTTATGTTTGTTAAAAGTTTGCACAACAATCAGACTCCATCATATTCCGTTGTTGGAGGGCCTGGTGTGGATTCCTAAGGCTGCCCAGCTTCCTCACAACCTTCCTGTTTATAGACTGTGAGACAGTGGCTAGTGCCACAATTCCCATGTCCCACTGATTCTAAGATTTTTTTGTCTGATCCTATGAATTCTTTTTTTTTTTTTTTTTTTTTTTTTTTTTTTTTTGATAGAGTTTGTCTTTGTAGCTTTTTGCTTTTCCTGGGGC